>CM038629.1:45100682-45168182 GCA_021554675.1 Leuciscus idus | reverse complement strand
TAAATTTGAAGTTTTATAGTTGCTTGTCTAACCATAGCATGATTGTGCATAACGCCAGAACGACCTCTAGTATAACTTGTGTTACTTTTCCTCACGTCAATGGTGAAAAAGTATTGTTTACCTTGTAACATAAATCTGTGCTGCGACGGATCACAGGTCATGAATATTTTTCGAACTGGAAGCCATGCTAATCCTGGAATAATACGGCCAACGTAGGAGTTAAAACGCCCTTGGAATTGAAAGGAACAGAAACTAATATTCACTGGGTAGTCATATACAATTTCACCGCTAGATGGGGGAAAATATCACAGTGTAGCTTTAAGAGAATATAATCAACAAAATTAAGTTAACTAACAAGTACTTACTAATTCACTAATGTAAAACGTATGTCTTAATTTAAAGTCCCCCTGTGGTGAAAATCAAGCTTTTAATGTTGTTTAATACGTCTATGTGGTGTTTTTAATGTGCTTTAAGACAAACCATGTCAAAATTCATAAGTCGACACCATTGCTGAGTATTTCCTCCTTAAAACTGCAGTGAACCAAAGACAGTCTCAAAAACACGCTTTGAAATCGCTGTGTGATCAGCGAGTGGATCTCTGAACTGAGTGAGTGAGTGGAGGCGGGGCTCATTTGCATATTCATAGAACCAACCACGTATACTAAATGAGGCAAGGGTGTCGAGTTACATTCAAGATATTTTCAGGCATGAAGACATTTTTTTTTAAATATGTAATTTTTGTGATCAAAGATGAGTTTTAAGGGATACAATTATTGACTTTAAGACTTTAAGCTTAGGTGCCATGTCCCATGTGATCATTTCCTGGTTGCCATTTGTTGTAATACAGTGTTTTAGAGGGAGGAGCCGTTTGCTATGTGTTCTACTGAAATGAAAGTGAAAGAAATGAAAGGCTTGGGTCTCGTTGAGAACTAGAGCGGGTTTCATAATATCTCCAAATAAATGTTTTGAGTTGTTTCTACTGAGGATTGTTTACAGTCATGTCAGACGCTCTGTCCTTCCTGGAGGAGGACTTGACATGCCTCATCTGTTGTGATGTCTTCACTGATCCGGTAACTCTGAAATGTAGCCACAGTTTGTGCTCTGAATGCCTCCAGCGTTTCTGGACGACTCAGAAAGAGCCGCAGTGTCCGATCTGCCGTAAGAAATGCTCACGCGACGAGCCCACCAAGAGCCTGGCATTCAGAGCGCTGTGTGAATCCTTCAAGACCAGGAAACCCACAGCTGTGTCAGGAGACGTCTGTCCGCTGCATAAAGAGACACTCAAACTCTTCTGCTATGATGACAAGCGGCCCATCTGTGTGGTCTGTTACACTTCAAAGAAGCATGAAAATCACAAGTGCTCTCCTGTCGAAGAGGCTGCTGGGAATTTAAAGGTAGGAGAAGTTTGAGGAATCTAATCTGAGTGAGTGTTTGGTTTCTTCAAGCTTGTTGTTAAAGAGTTTATCCTGTGATTCCAGGAGATTGTAAAAGAACAGATCAGCAGACTTCAGGAGAGCCTCGCTGACTTTAAGAAAGCCCATGAGAGCTGTGTGGAAGAGGCTGAGCTCATTAAGGTCTGTGGTTAGTGTTTCATAACCAGTACAATTATGTTAAACAGGGTGTCTACAGATATAAACAAGTTAAATTTAAGACCTTTTTAATGCCACTTTGAATGAAATTTAAGACCAAACCTGTGATGGAAATACACATTATATTACATGCGTATATTTAACCCAAGTAATTGAAATAATTTAATATTCACTACTTGTTTATTGAACTAAAATCAATGTAACATTTGCAACCGTGAGAATATTCAGCAAAATAGCTCCCGTCATGTTATGTTGCTTAACTATATCACATGTTATCAATAAAAAAACTCAACATTTTGAATTTTTACCTCAGTATGTGTGCCGTTATGCTCATTTTTTTTGATTTCTTCCTATAAAATCTATCACAGAGACAAGCAGCGCGAGCCTCAACAGCGTTACCAGTGCTCAGTTATCAATAGCTGTTTATGTAATAAAATCCGAATCATTCTGGCGATTCGATGCTTCACTGGTTATTTGACGGACATTAGGTCCGTCAGACTGGAGAAATTTTAGCGGTAACGTGACCAGAAATATTTAAGACCTATCGAATCTGAATTTAAGACATTTTAATACTTTTTAAGGCCTTTTATTAGGAAAACTTTATTTAAGACATTTTAATACTTTTTAAGGCCTTTTATTAGGAAAACTTTATTTAAGACATTTTAATACTTTTTAAGGACCCGCGGCCACCCTGTAAAGTCCCCCTGTCGTCAATCATTTAAGTTTTTTCCTTGAAAAACAAGTCTTCATGCCTGAAAATAGCTTGAGTGTAACTCAACAACCTTGCCTCATTTAGTATACGCGGTTCTATGAATATGCAAATGAGCCCCGCCTCCACTCACTCACTCAGCTCAGAGATCCACTGGTTGACGATCACACGTTGATCTGATTGGTTACAAGGTCGTTTGTGACGTCAGAAACGCCAGCGATTTCAAAGCATGTTTTCGTGTCTTTGGTTCACTGCAGTTTTAAGGAGAAAATACTCAGCAATGGTGTCGACTTATGAACTTACACATGATTTGTCTTAAAGCACATTAAAAACACCACATTGACATATTAAACAACATTAAAAGTTTGATTTTCAACACAGGGGGACTTTAACAGAAAGGATTAAACCTTCTTAAACCATTTCAGGAACACACCAGTGTGGAAGAAAGCAAGATCAAGAAGGAATTTGAGAAGCTCTATCGGTTTCTTAGAGAGGAGGAGGAGAAACGGATCAAAGCGCAGCGTAAAGAAATGCAAAATCGAGATGAGAAACTCAAGGCCAGAATGGAGGATCTGTCCGCACAGATATCAGACCTATCCGAGAGGACGGCGGCTCTCTGGCAGCACCTGGAAGCAGAAAACGTCACTTTTCTCCAGGTACAGATGGGATACGCATCACACCAGGGGCCGGTTTCACAAAGCTATTTTAGACCGGTCTATAGTGTTAGACAAGTCTAAAATGTCCTCATAGTCTAGTCTAATGCAAGTTAGACTGTTTCACAAAAATAAAGACTGGCTTAATTTAGTCCCCAGGCTAACTTAGGTCTAAGACTCTGTTACCGTGGCAACCAGCAGTAACAATCAGTTACATTACAAACAGCCAAAAGAAAAGGGGAAATGGCTCATAATTTAAACATTTCTTCTTGTTACTACATTCTCCGCTAAATTCCCCAAGTAAAATGTCCTTGTAACTGTTATATTCCAAACACATATTATCCGCTGGGGTAAACTGCACTGAGCGGCTGAATGCGCTTACTCGATCCGCCATGTTTTTTGTTTTGAAAAGTGTCTTATTTTACCCAGAATGCATTGCAGTGTAGTCCTACTTAAGATAGTCAGAGTCTTAAGTGCTTTGTGCAACGGTCTGATTTAGATGTCTATCTGAAGTCTGACTATCTACTATATCTAAGCCATAGTCAAAGTCTATCTTTGTGAAACCGGCCCCTGGGGCTAAAGCCAATCAGAGAGCCGGAATCTGACGCAAACGTGTCTAATAATCAATGTTCGTGATGTTTGCGCACACACATGACTGAGCTGCACTAACTGCTTTCTTATTTCTCATTCAGAATTACAGTGATGCATTGGAAAAGTGAGTCTTTTTGCCATTAGCTTTAAAATCCCATTGCAAACTATCTTAAATATATAAAACATTACACGTATATCTAACCGTTTATGCACACAGACTCGAACACCTGTCAGCACCAGACTTGAGCCCTGAAACGGAGGAATTTCAACACCATCCCATTCAGACAATGATCTTCACCACCTGGGCCAGAATGCAGAAGCTTGTGGAACAGCGTGAGTAATAACGCCTCCTTTACTTTAACTAATGTCGTTCCAAAACATATGCTTTATTTCCATGGAACAAAAATGGAAAATTTTGTGCAACAGTTTATGGAGACCAGAGGCTTGAAAGGTCCAACATGGACAAAAAAAATAACCAAAATGGTATTTCTTTCCGTATATTGCAGTATTTTTGTGTATATATGTGTCTTGTACTAGCCTGGGAAAACCCAGACAAACTTCCAGCAAATTTAGATTTGCTCTGCAAGTAGTCTGGCAAAGAGCTCATTCAAGCCGATTTCTAATCCGTCCAAATCGAGGCACCAATCAGAAACATTGAGGCGGGCTTTACACGATGACGATCGCTCTGATTGGTCTATCCAATTGCGCCCAGAGGCATTTGAGTGATGTCCGTTGGTGAAGCGCACCAGCTTTTAAATGCATTATTATATTCAAATTGCAAACACATGAGGACAGTCTCCATGAAAGACCCACTGGCAGATGAACATGCTGCTACATTTCTCTCTGAAACAGTAGGAAATTAAATTAGATTTAATAGAGGATTTTAACTGTGACAAGATGATTGACAGGGCAGTTTACGTGACAGGATGCACGCGACAGATCCGTCCGATAAAGATGATGAAGTAGTGTGTCCAAAAGCTTGGCTACTTTTTTTGCTACACATTCAAAAGTAAATACCTTTTCTTCACAAAAAGAGTACATACTTTTATGGCGTAGTGTAACTTAGGTGAATTGGGACGCAGCATATGGCTTTACACGATGACGATCGCTCTGATTGGTTTTAGGTCTATCCAATTGTGCCCAGAGGCATTTGAGCGACGTCCGTTGGTGACGCCCCTTTGGAAATGAGTTATTAATGAAGCTTTGCCAGACTATAACTCAGTTACTACTGAGAATGGTCTGGTTTTAACCAGGCTAGTCTTATACTGGAGTTTGTTATGTATTCAGAGTAGCATGAAGGAGGGAAGCAGAAGGGGAAACCGTTTTTAGACCGTTTGTTTGTATCACATGCTAAAACTGCTAAAATCTTGCCCTGCCAAAATTTTCGCTGGCCCCACCACAAAAAAATAATAAAATAAAATAGGCCTAGTTAGTGTTTTTGATCCTTAACCTTAATAAACGAGGTTATGACACCAAAAACTACGAGCCTAACTCATATAAACTTCAAAATTCGTATTGCTAAAGACAAGTAAACTCTTAGTAAAGAAAAAAGAAAGAAAGAAAAAATAATGAAATTATGAGCAATAGCACAAAAAAATACAATACAAATGAAATAAACCGTGCTTTTCATGTTTTTCAAGTAGGTCTAACGGTAATTTTCAGGTACAGAAATTGAATAATCAAATGTAAAATAACACTGCATTGTCTTTACTGTGTACATTAAGTATACTGTAGATTAATCCTTATTAAAGTTACAAAGTTATTCAGTCAAGAGCAGTGGGTTTTTTTTTCTTTGTCCTTTGTTGTTTGATTAAAAAATTAAAAACAGAGGAATATTAGGCTGATGTCACTTTAAGAGCTGCGCAGATTGAAGTATTGAATCGAGTTCTGTTTCGCATCTTCTTGACTTGATTATTTATATTGGCCATTAAAACACGTGTTGATAAGAAAGCACTGGTTCAACCGAGCAAGTGTCCCGAGCATCTTTTTGGACCAAGCCTCTGGTCACCATCCACTTTTATTGTGTGGACCAGAAAAAATAACAACACAAACACATACTCCGACATTGGTGCACTGGTGCTGACCGCTGAAGTTTACGCTCTTCTGTGTGTTTACAGCTCCTGTGACTCTTGACCCAGACACAGCCTCAGATAAACTGATGGTGTCACAGGATTGCACCAGTGTTCAGTACGTGCAAACTAAGATGAAAGTGTCTGATCTCCCGGAGAGGCTGTATGTGGGAGTGCTGGCCTCACAGGGCTTCAGCTCGGGTCTGCACTGCTGGGACGTGGAGGTGGGAGACAACGACCACTGGACACTGGGAGTGGTGGGGGAAACAGTCAACCGCAAAAAGCTTTACAAAATGGATCCAATGAGTCGTTTTTGGTGTTTTCGTTACGTGGAAGGGAAATACAAGAAAGGTAATAAACCTGCCAAAGATATTGATGACGATGAGAGGCCGAATGTCATCCGACTGCAGCTGGACTTTTACAAAGGACAGCTGAGATTCATTGATCCCTTCAGAAACCGAATTTTGTGCTCCTTCAATGGTGGATTTCCAGAGAGGGTGTTCCCATATTTCTGCACTAGAGATTTGGACACACCACTTAATGTTTTCCCGGCAAATCAACAACAACAGTGAACCACAACTAACATTACTTTTTTTTTTACACATGTTGTGTTTTGTGCAAGTGCCATGATCTTTCTTTAAAACAAAGGCCATTTAGTTTGATAATCTATCAAATGCAATGACCTTCATGCATTTCTAAGTGTGCAAGTATCCTAATACCGGTAATTTTTGGTTATGTATGTCAAGCCTTGAGATTATTTAATTCATGCAATGTTTTAGTACATAGCTGATGCATTAATAATTAGTAGAGATACACTGATGTATTGGCCGGCGATATTTATCGGCTGATCTGCATAATGGCAATAGCATTAAAAAAATGCCAATTTTTCAAACCGATAGTTTATTAATTAACTGTGTGAGTCATATAATAAGTTTAGCGAGGGTGAAAGCAGAAAATATTTTCCTGAAGTAACTAAATTAAATACTTGATATATAAAGCAACTGCACTGGAATTGCGCATCAATCCATTCAATAAAAATGATTTGATTATGCAGCAATAAACTAGATAGTGTACCTTATTGCATGTGTTTTTGAACTTTGCGCATTTAAAACACGATCAAAACCGTATTCTATAATAACAAAACTTGAAATAAGTGAGCTATCGGTATCTGAATCGGCTAATAGCTAGTTCTTTGTTTAAATCAGTATGACCAAAAAATCCTATTGGAGCATCCCTAATAAATAGTCTCCAAATGGTCTATATGAAAAGCAACAAAGGTCTATTTGATGTACCAGTGTGATAATATTTAATTTTAGTGTGGTGTTCATATCTGCCTAGTCCAGCTTAAAGACTCAAGCTCATGGAGGTGCTGCTGGTGGCATTTTCTCCTTTCTGATATTGACTATATTGTGGAAGATAATAGATAAAGCTAACACATATAATAACTGTTCTGATTAAACTCTCATGTCACGAAGACTAGTAAACCCTGAGCTGTCATAAATACCACAACCTGAGGGTGTACGTCAACATAATTAGCTCTATATTCTCCAGAAACTGTTTGCATTATTTATCCAAGGGCATCTTGATAGTGTATTTAATCTATTTAACTGGCAAAATTGTTTAACTCGGTAAACACAAACACTCGTGAACTGAAATCGTGAGGTAACCCTAGCAACCACAGCAACTCGAGTAATATCCTTCATGTCAGGTAATTATTGGATGGAATATTGACAATATCTAAATAATGTAATTGTTTAGCACTTTATTGTATATGTAAATATCACAAATATACCATTAAAAAAAACGTTAGTGGTTTGTTTATGAAATTTTATCTTTGAAAACTAAATTTGTCTAACTGTGCTAAGCTAAGGACAATTAAAAGTTGCGCATGACGAACAGACTGCGCCAGAAAACCTACTGTAGACATTTAAAATGAAATTCACACACTTTATAATTTATGTTTGATATTTCATAACTTTACGAAACTCCATGATATAATTAATTTGTCGTCAGGGAAAAGTGACTCACCTCAGAAAACCAGAGAAAACTGAGAAAAGGCGCCTTCGACGCCACACCTCCGCGCATGCGCAATGCAGTAATCGTTCACTCGTACTACGCATGCGCAATCTCAGATGCGCAAAATGAATAATGCTAGCTTTTTAAAAAGTAAAGACATTTGATTTGAATTGCACTAGTTATCTTATTGTATGATTAATAAACACGCCACTGATTTTACAGCGTTTACCAATTTAAAATGAAGGTTCATATATAGACATGAAAATTAAAATTGAGTTAGATACTCTTGTATTTATCTAGAAAAGTGTTTAACAGATATATATAGCCAATCAAGTTGAAAAGGCTAAAAATCTGTGCCAAGGAAACTCGATTTATGCATAAATGTGTAGCAGGTTTTGTATTTCCAGCCCAGATGATAAGGATAAAAAGTAATGCAGTTTTCTTTTTTCAAATATTTATGATTTTTAATAACTGTATTTCTACCAACAGTGTCATCATAAAATACAGTTTGTGCAAACAGGTTATCGTTTTAAAATGAAAACAAAAATGTCTTGCTTTTTTAATATACATATATATCAGTACACTCTTGGCTGACACACACACACACACACACACACACACACACACACACACACACACACACACACACAGATGATGAATATCAACACACATCAATCATATCAATAGGAATACACACTTAACAGGAACAAATGTGCTTGAACTTCCCTTTCTCTAGTTCCTCATGATGTAAACACAGCATTCAGGCACTATTTACAACTACAGCAACATGTTAAGGCAACTTTCACAATCCATGCAGCGGTAATTACCAGAAGTGTGCATTCCCAAAAGTGTGCGTCAGTTCTCAAAGGTCAACACAAGGGCACGAGAGGGAAGCTGGGCGACTGAGACATGGCCAAAGAGTCCAGCATTTACCAACATGCAATGTGTTTTCTCAGGGATTGTTGGTGAGCAAAGATTTTAAAAAGACAAATAATGAACCACATTTAAAAAACAGAAGGTGTTAAAATTTTCATATTCTACCATGAATGCAAAAATACAACAACATCAACCGAATAAAAATTTAAATATGAAGGAAACAAATATTCATATCTCCCCAATATCAAAAGGAAAAGGAGAAATTATATTGTACCTGAAGAAAATGAGTGCATTTTAACAATCATAATGCACCTGTGATTCCCATTTACTGTCATGCCAATTTTTACTCTATTACATGATTTTGTTTGTTGCTGTTTAATTTTCTTCATGCAAAATATAACTTCTTATTTTTCTTTTAATCTCAAAGGTGAAATCTGACCAGAACTGGTTCTTATAGGGATAGTTTACCCTAAAATGAAACTTAATTCATCATTTGCTCATCCTGGTGTTGTTCTAGTGCCAAATGCAGTAGCGGTTTTTGGCACGGGCGAACCGGGCAATCGCCCGGGGCGGCATTTTTTGGGGGGCGGCGCCGCCGGCACGAGCAAAAAAGAAAAGAAAAAAAGAAAAAAAAAATCTGCGCCGCGAAGCGGTTTTCTATTATCTATCATTTCACTGTGTGGGGAATTGGCAAATTCGGGTAATTCATATAGTTATCTAAGTCAGTCACACCTCGACTTTCTTCCAAATAACGCACATTTCATTCATAATATTATAAATACAGGCCTCTATATTTCCTGCACATTTTTGTTTTTCTGAATTGTCTGAATGGCTAATAAAAATAGGTAATACAAAACGATTACTTGGTCACCACCACCAAGGTGAATTGGTTTAGTCTTGACTTCTGGTCGTGACTCGTGAGTGTGAGTGACAGTTGGTATGGGGGGATCAGGGGAAATCTGTTGATTGTCGATGTCGAGAGCCAAATAAGAGATGGACAAGAAAGGTCAAAGCCATCAGGTGCCCAATTTAGAAACGAGCGAAAGATAAAGGTATGCAATGCAACTATGTTTACTCTATATGATTACGGTATCCATGTCATGAATGAAGGGGCAATATTAATTGGTGGGTATGTATAACTCTTATTTGTTAGCCTTTTTGCTATGATTCTTGCTATGCTTAACAATAATTCGGTTTTAACTCAAACACGAGATCTAATTTCACCATAATATTGTGCTTTGCAACAAAACTGTTACAAGTTCAGTTATTACACTGCAAAAAATGCTTTTCTTACTTAGTATTTTTGTCTTGTTTCCAGTCCAAATATCAAACATTTCTTAAATAAAGATGCATAACGTTATTTTACTAAAGTAGTAAAATGACACAAGATAGTAAGTCTTGTTTTCCGGGGAAATAAATAAAAATTGAGTTTTTGCTTAAAACAAGCAAAACATGATCTGCCAATGGGGGTCTCGCCCAGGGTGTAATTCAATGTAGAACCGCCACTGGCCAAATGCCCTTCTTTTTTGTCCCATATGACACATGTCATTTATATCCCACGTTTTCTAAGAATATACAATAGGGTTTGGCAAATCGAATCGAAGTTAAGAGTAAATGAATCTTGATTTCTCACAACTTGTGTGTTTTTCTGTGTGAACTGCGGCGCTAATGGAGTCTCATGAACGCTCAGTCGTGAGCAGAACATACATTAACTTCTAAATACATTAAATCTCGTTGTTTTCTTACCAAACCCCATCGTAAACCCCCAGAACACTTACGACACGGGACCTTCCTGTGATATTTTCACATCTTTTTTAAAGACGCTTGATGCTGGTCGCTATTCACTGCCATTATATGGAAACACAAGACATTTAACATTTCTCCTTTCCTGGTCCAAAAAAGAAAGAAGAGCAAACGGCATTAGAACAACACCAGGGTGAGTAAATTATGACTTAATTTTCATTTTAAAGTGAAGAGATTCTCCCTATAGACGTCCTTCTCAAATCCATCATAACATCACAGAAAATATCATAAAAATCTCTTCGTTGCACAATATCCCACAGTGTCTTTTCTATTGGTCCAATTAAAGCATAAATCCCACGCATCTTCTCTTTTCGTAAAAGAGAAAGCCGGTAAATAACTCACGAATGTTTAAATGAGTTGAAGTGTTTCATTTACAAAAGCGAATTAATTTGGTCCTTGTTTCTGATTTATTTTCGGTGGAGCACAAACCCTCGTCCTCAGGGGCGTGACGAGACGATTGTGCTTTAGTGTCCTGAGTGGAAGAGGTTGGAGTGTGTCGTGTCACAGGTTCACTCGCAGGCCAGTTTGCTGTCGAAACTGGACAGGCCGATAGCGAACGCCTGCAGGGCGCACATGGGGTAGTTAAAGTCCAGAGTAAAGATGTCCTCCGCCACACGGCCGAACTGCATCACGATGTAATCCGCTGAAAACACACCAACACACAATGACAACAGCGCAGACAGACCTTGAATGTTCGGCTTGACAAACCTTCCCGGAAAGTCCATTATATGAAGAGCAGGGTTATTATCGTTAACTGGTAAAGTCACCCTCGCGTCAATCATTTTATCCCTTAAACTCATCTTTGACCAGGAACATGACATATTTAAACGTTTTTTCCTTCATGCCTTAAAATATCTTGAATGTAACTCGTGCCTCATTTAGTATACGCGGTTCTATGAATATGCAAATGAGCCCCGCCTCCACTCGCTCAGAGATCCACTCGTTGACGATCACACGTTGATCTGATTGGTTAAAAGTAGGGTTGGGTACCCAGGTAACGGTATGTAACCGGACCGAATCAAAACGCAGATTTCGGTGCCTCGTCAGCTGTCGGTTGAAATATTTGCCATCTGGTTCAATGAAACGGACGTAAGAAGCATAATCAGTATGTAATCGCTAGTTAACCATTCGACATGTACGATCATTCACACCGCTGTGATTAGAACGTTCAGATCGCGTGATCATCAACTTCTAAATTCAGATCTGCGTTCGCACGTTGGCTGGCGCTGAGCCAGAGACAGACCGTCATATATCACAACTAAGCAGTGTTTTCAACCACTTAAAGTTTATTTTAGGTTTCAGACATTTAAATACACATAAGGACTAACAAAACAATACATTTGAATACAATAAAAATGTGGTCATATTTTTGCAAAAGAAATGCTGAAATGTAAAGCTGGTTTTTAGCAAACCAAGAATACAGACTTAGCTGTTATTAGTACTGTAACGGTTTTTTAGTGTTATTTAGTGTTAAATTATTGTAGTTGGGTCAGGTTTTATTGTGAATTTGTTGTGTTTTCTATTTAGGCTACTTATTTAAATATATTTAAGTATACTTAAAATTGAAAATATTGTTTGATTTTAAGAATTTTCTATTTTATTATTTTTCAGTAAAAAAGACGTTCTTTAATGTCATTCACCATCGTTTTGAGTCTTTTAATTATTTTTATTTATTTATTTTTTAAAGTATCGATTCAGGCACCGTTTAGGCACCGGTACCGTTTTAAAAGTATTGATTTGGCACCGGTATAAAAAAAACAAAAAAAAAACGATACCCAACCCTAGTTACAAGGTAGTTTGTGACGTCAGAAACACCAGCGATTTCAAAGCGTGTGTTTGAGACTGTCTTTGGTTCACTGCAGTTTTAAGGAGGAAATACTCAGCAATGCTGTCGACTTATGAATCTACACATGATTTGCCCCATAGACGTATAAACAACATTAAACGCTTGATTTTCACCACAGGGGGACTTTAACAGATTAGTTATGGACTCTTGTAACTCACGGTCATTGTCGTGGACGATCTGAAAGTTCTTGACGGACGCCTGAGTGACTCTGCCGTGGAAGTTCAGCACGTATGACTGAGTGTCGTCGTTCCACACCGGCGCTTTATTGTGCAGCTCGATCAGATTGTCCAGTGAATGATTCTGCCATTTACTCAGCAGAGACTCCTGCTCCTGAAACACACACACACACACATTCATGCATCACTCGCAGTCTGCGCTCATAATGACCATCTATGATTGACAGCTGTCAGCAGAAACACTCACACAAGGGGGCCGAACCGGGACCCGCTCGAAACTCATGTTCATGCCAGGAATGATCACAGTCATCTTCCGCGGCCCTTTGAAGCCCAGAACATTAGTCTCCTAAAAACACACACACACACACACACACAGAGTTCATATAGAAACTGTAAAATGAAATTTCAAGGACTTTTCAAGCACTACTTTTTGGTTTTCAAGGACCACAATCTGCTGCAGTGTTAATGTTGCGTGAAAAGATCATATTTGTGTGTTTTTTTTTTAAATATAAAATTTCATATATATTGTATTTAAATAAGTCAAGCACTTTTCAAGTACCTCTTTGTAAATATGGCTGTTGTTTCAAAGGTTTTCCAGGACTTAAATGCCAAAAAGTCAAATTCAAGTACTCTAAGAACAGCACACAACAATAAGAAGTGAGTGAAGACATGGGAACACACACACACACACACACACACTCACGTAGCAGATGGCGGCGAGCTCCTGTCGTGTGTTGATCTCCTCCAGTAGCGCTCCGGGGCTTTTCGAAGGGTTCGTGCCGTTATCGTACACCGTAAACTTCGTTCCCATCAGATTAGACCTGCACATGCGTGAAGAGAGGCATTTTATTACAGCTCTTGGGTTACTGAGGACAAATGTGTCTTATTTGGGCTGTACAATGTCTAACTCAGGGGTTTTCAATCTTTCAGATGGATCATGGATCATCCTCGTGCGGTGGACCGCAATCCTAACGTTTTACAGGCATGAATAAAGACCTATCACATTAAATTCCTATTAGCTGTAATATTTCCCTAAGTTAATCAAACTTTTTGCATTTATTTCTTTATTTTAATCTATTTTTTTATTTATTTATATATTTTTTACACTGTAGACTGTTTTCTCTAAACTTTTCCTATCCATTTTTTAAATGTATTTACTGTTTTATTTTATTAGTTAAATCTTTTTTTTCTTACTAATTTATTTCTATTCCATTTTATAATTTTTACATTTATTTCAAATGTATTTATTTTATTAAATATATTTTTAGTATTTTGATACAATTTACATTTATTGCATTATTTTAAATTTATTTTTTGTTTTTTATTTTATTTATAAAAAAATTACATTGTTTTTCAATAAAAAAAAAAATTTGTTCATTTAATAATTTCAATCAATTTATTAATACATTTAAATAAATTTAAATTTTGATTTATTCATATATTTTAATCAACTTTTTTATATTTTATTTATTTCTTGTAATCAAATTTTATAGTTTATTTATTTATCTAATTTTTATTATTAGTGGAAATTATTTTCTGCGGTAACAAAAGATCAACTGAACAGGAAACATCCATCAACGGGTGATCCGATCGTGAGTTCACAGTGCTAAATATGATCCGATCCCTCAAACCTCATTTGGATGGATGTCACCTGTGATCAAAGAATCACCCGAGACATGACGAGTTAATACCTCAGTTTTCCTATGAAGCTCTCGCCCTCCCGGGACAGATCTGTGGCGTCCACAGAGATCAGATAGTTTGATGTCTTGCTCTTTTTCCTCTTACGTCCAGCCAATAAAAACACCTGATGAAAGAGAGACAGATTATGGATGTTTCCTGTTCAGCTGATCTTTTAACAGCATTTGTTACCACAGAAAATTATTTCCACTATTAATAAGAATTAGATTAATAAATAAACTATAAAAAATGGATTACAATAGATAAATAAAATATAAAAAATTTGATTAAAATAAATGAATAAATAAAATTTTAAATGTATTAATATTTTTTTTACTAAAATAAATAAATAATACAAAATTTATTGAAATGATTAAATTAACAAATACAATTTTTTATTGAAAAACAATGTAAAAATAACATAATATAAAATAATTAAATAATGCAATAAATGTAAATTGTATCAAAATACAAAAAATTGATTGAAATTAAAAAATAATACATTTAAATAAAAGATTTATAAAATGGAATAAAAATAAATAAGTAAATAATAAAACATTATTTAAACAATAAAATAAATAAGTAAATAAATACAAAAATCTGAGTTTAGATATGAAAAGTTTCGAGGAAACGTGAGCAGAAGTGTGTTGAGACGGTCACCTTCTTGCCGTCCTCTCTCTCCAGGTGCATGAAGTACGTTGGGTAGAGTCCGCGGTCCATGCCCTTCTTATCCCGTGAGATGCGACACTTGAGCGTGACTCCCCGCGGAGCCGGACGAAGCACGAACTCCTCCAGATTATCCACCTCGATGGAGGAGCCCTCAGCCGACGGAGAACTCGCCGGGATACACTCCTGACGGCCGGGAGAGAGACACATTTAACACACTTTTATTTTCTAAATTATTTAACGCTTCCACCGTGGAACCTATTTCAAGGTTTGCGTTCTCGAGCACCAAACACTGCTGTTGTGCGGATAAGCAGAAAATATTACTAATATATAATTACAGGGACAAAGCTGTGCTTTTCATTTGCCTTTGAGAAAATGCTCTTTCAGTCTTAGAGGAAAGTTCACAAACTCATGGAAATACCATATCCCATAATAACAGTTTGATGGACTCCACAATGCAGTGTATGAAAATTATTTTTAATCGAATTATTAGTGTTTATATATTTTAAATTGTGTGTATTTTTTTTTTATTCTATTTTTATTACTTTTTTACATTTTTATTACATTACATTTTATTTATTTTAATAAAATATTTATTCGTTTTTTAATAAAAATTCTATTATGTATTATTTTAATCAAATATTTATTTTTTAATATAGTTCTATTATGTATTATTTTAATCAAATATTCTCATGCTTTTTAACCTACTGTTTTATTATATATTTATTCGTTTTAATTGATTTTTCATTAATTATTTATTTAGTTTAATCTAAATTATTTATTTTAATCTAATTATTAGTATTTATGTTTTAAACACATTTATATTATTTGATTATTTGATTATATTTTTATTACTTATTTATATAACATTTTATTTATTTTAATCAAATATTTTTAAAATAAAAGTCCTATTATGTATTTATTTTAATCAAATGTTCTCATGTTTTTGAACCTTCTGTTTTATTATTTATTTATTAGTTTTAATTGATTTATTCGTTATTTATTTATTTATTTAGTTTAATCCAAATTATTTATCTTAATCTAATTATTAGTATTTATATATTTTAATCTAATTTCAGTTTGTTTATTTTATTCTATTTTTATAACTTATTTATATAACCTTTTATTTATTTTAACCAAATATTATAATTAAATATTTATTTAATAAAAGTTATATTATGTATTTATTTTAATCAAATGTTCTCATGTTTTTTAACCTACTGTTTTATTATGTATTTATTAATTTTAATAGATTTTTTCATTAATTATTTATTTAGTTCAATCCAAATTATTTATTTATCTTAATCTAATTATTAGTATTTATTTATCTTCAATATTTGTTTATTTTATTCAATTTTTATTACTTATTTAAATAACATTTAAAATTCTATTTATTTTAATCAAATTATTGTAAATAAACGTTTATTATGTGTTTATTTTAATCAAATCTTATTTTGTAATATAACTTATTATTTGTAAATGATCATGTTATTAGAATTATAACAGAAAGAGTTTGCTCAGCTAATGGTGTGTGTGTGTGTGTGTGTGTGTGTGTGTGTGTGGCTCTCACCGTGGTGGATTTCGTGCTGGAGGCCGACGCAGGGCGTGTGCTCTCTGTGTTCGGGGGAAAGCGATCGGCTTCGCTCTTCGGCTTCATCATCCTCATCCTCGCTGGCCTCATCGTAGTTCATACTGCCAGACAGTCCTGAGAGGAACAGAGTTTAAAGAGCTCGAGATGAGAAACAACAGCCGAAGATCTGCCATTTACACACCATCTCCTGAGACACACACACACACACACACACACACACACACACACACTTCACCATCCTGCACTGTGAGTGTGTGTGCTATTCTTGACATTTTTAAGAATGTCCCCAGTAGAAACATGCCAGTGTTCGGTGTATATCACGGTAATGAAGCACAGTGTCGTCATCGTGGGAATTATAAAATACTGTGAATAATTCTAGTTCATTTCTGTTCATTAAAAGAAAGCTCAAAATATAAATGTTAGTTGAAAAACTTAAACTAAACGAAAATGAGAAATGTTGCAGTGGCATTAAAGTGATAAACTGGAAATAAAAACTAAAACCTAAAACTAAAAACTAAATTAAATAGCAATATAAAAGCACCATTTTAATTACAAA
This sequence comes from Leuciscus idus, assembly GCA_021554675.1. NCBI lineage: Eukaryota > Metazoa > Chordata > Actinopteri > Cypriniformes > Leuciscidae > Leuciscus > Leuciscus idus. Next base: position 45,151,364 of record CM038629.1, on the reverse strand, counting down.
AAAAAAGTTAAATTAACATGAAAACTAAAAATATACAAATATTAATACAAAATATTAATAAAACTATAATAAAAAAATAAACAAAATAACAGATTCTAGATACCTTATTATGAATTATTTAGATAAATACTTAATTGTTTTTTTACTCTTTAAAAAAAAAAAATTACATCTCAATCTGGACTAAAACATGCTTGACAAGGCATCTACAAATGTTCTGATTCTTTATATCTGTGTTCTTCTGTATGGAACCCCTGAAGGGACATCGTTTAAAAACAGCATATAAATAATATCATTCTTTTTTTTTAAATGTAAAAAGTTTTTTGTGTTCACCAAAGCGTTTTCTCCGGTGATCGCTGTGTATTTAAACACCAGCACCATGACAAGGCTTCACGTCACGCAGAGCGCTGTGCACTTGTGGCTTTTCACTGGTCGCTGAGAGTTGGAAAGTGATCGACTTTTGTGTAAAACGCAGCGCTCATCACTGTCACTTTTTACCCAGCTGTCCAATCACAGTGGAGGAGGGGTGGGACAAACACCACACCGACCAATCGTCCCTTTTCTCTATGTCAGTGGTTCCCAAACGTTTTTGCAGCATGCACACCTTTGACACCTGTCGAGCCCCCCCCCCCCACCACCGTACTCCAGTTAAACATCACATTTCTAACCACAAGAACTAAATAGAAATATTCACTGTATATTAGAAAACATCAACATTTCAGTCAAAAACAGTTATAAATAAAAAACATTACTATTGCTTCCTACCCTTTTTCAGTGAGACGGATGTGCCTGCATGTTTGCACACAGATCTCATCAGAATTCTGGGTAATGGATGACAGTTTTACTCTCAGATCATTCTCGGCATCTACTAGTCTTTGTCGATGTTTGGCTTTCAACAATGTCAGTGCAGAAAAGCCTCACATAAGTCTGTGGTTGGAAAGAGCATTTGCTTTAAGTGCTAGCTTTGACAATCCAGGATCCTCCATCATTGCTGAAGCCAGAAATCCGTCATTTTGATGAATGAAATGGCTGTTGTGACGCAGACGTGCTTGTAATTTACAGCTTGTAATGTGAAATTTTATTTCTCAATAAAACTTTGACATGTGAAGTTTAGCCAAGTTAAATTAGATTTTTTTTTAATTGGTAACACTTTAATTTATAGTGTCCTTGTTACATATGTAACATGTACTTACCATAATAATAACAGTAAATTATGCATAATTACAAGCAACTAACCCTCAACCAAACCCTAATCCTACCCTAACCCTATAGTAAGTACATGTAGTTAATTAATATCACTCAGTACTTATATGAATACACTGTAACAATGACACCTTATAATAAAGTGTAACCAAAGGTTTTTATTAGGGCTGGGGGAATTAATGCGTTAATCTTTGCGATTAATTTGAGATGTTTAACGCATTAAAAAAAAATAACGCATTTGACGCAGCACCTTATTTTTTTTGCCTCATTTGAATGACTTCCTGTTGCGGCTGCTATTGAAAAGGCCGAAAATATGCCGTCCCGCCCCTCCGTGTTCGGCGATCAGGTTTCATTCTCGCGCAGCTTGTTTAGTAACTTCACGAGCGGGTCTTTTCCGCTCTGTGTGTGTGTGTGTGTGTGTGTGTGTGTGTGTGTGTGTCTCAGTAGTAGACTTCTGTTTGCTGAACTGGTATAGTCATGCTGGGCAACAATGGTAAAATGACCTGCTCTGATCACATGCTCTGGTAATAATAGCTTTGTATGACTAAACTTTATCTTGATAATTAGTCAAAAAATAAATCTGTTAAATCTGAGTATGTTGCAAAGAACTGAATGAAAAATAATATATTGATGTTTAATATTTTAATATAGGGCTATTTTCTGTCCAATTTGTGTGGACAACTTTTTTTCCCCTTTTTTTGTGTGTTGTTTAATTTAATTAGTGATTCTACGTTTAAATATTGACGATTACAAGTTCTGGGGAAATGCGATTAATTGCGATTAATCACAGCAAATTGTGCGATTAATTAGTACTTTTTTTTTCATTGATTCCCAGCCCTAGTTTTTATAAAAAATAACAAAGAGACAAATTTTCCGCCATTACAAACATTCTCTCGTGCACCCCCACTGGTCAGTCTGTGCACCTCAGTTTGGGAACCGCTGCTCTATGTGGCTCGGCAAGTACTCTACATTGTGTCGACATCAGAAACAAGCTGTCCGCCAAATCAGAAACTAGTAACACTTCTTCATGACGTATCACACGTCTCAAGCAAGTGTGCCGTACACGTACTGAAAAGAGAAGCAAAAGCATTTTGATCGCCCCCTGATATCTAAGTGAGCATGTGTGTGTGTCTTACCACGTCTCTGCAGCAGTGTGTGTATGTCAGTCTTGGGTTCCAGCAGTGTGTCGGTGTCGGCGTCGGTCTCTGGCTCTTCTGCGGTGGGCGGCGAAGACTGTTGTGTCTGACTGACCGACAGAACCTGGATCTTACTTCCCAGATCCGGAGCCTCGGATCCCAGCAGCGCCGCCGGCCCATCGATGCCTGACGGACAAACACACACACGAGATCACTCTAAATGCAAATCAAAGCACGAGATTTTTCCAGATCTACTTGGCAGGTGCAGAATCATTTAAGCCTGTCATATAATTTTCAGACTCCACAAAACCTTCCCAGAGAGAGTGAAGGACACACAACAGATATGAGTCCTGAGAAACAGATAACAGAAGCAAAAACTGTTAAACAAATGACATTGAAGCAAAACACAAGAGGGGGAGACGAGAGTGAATAAGGCTGCGTCTACATTCATCCAGTTAAAGGGTTAGTTCACCCAAAAATGAAGATTCTGTCAGTAATGACTCTCCCTCATGTTGTTCCGAACCCGTAAGACTCTTGTTCATCTTCAGAACACAAATTAAGATATTTTTGATGAAATCTGAGAGCTGTCTCACTCCTCCACAGGCTTCTCTGTAATCGAGATCTGCCATCCCAGAAAAGTTAGTAAAGACATCGTTAAAATAGTCCAAGTGACTATAGTGGCTCAACCTTAAGTTTTCTTCTGTGTTTCTCTGAGTGAGTTCACGTAGTGTAACAGCGCAGCGCTTCTGGGTCGTACGTCAGAACGGAGGCTCACTATTGGCCGACGCTGGTCACAACTTCTTGTCCAGGCCCTGTTCATCTCTAGGCTTGACTACTGCAATGCTCTTCTGCCTGGACTTCCATCATGTGCAACTAAACCTCTACAAATGATCCAGAACGCTGCAGCTCGTCTCGTCTTCAACGAGCCCAAGAGGGCCCACGTCACTCCTCTGGTCATCTCTCTGCACTGGCTACCTCTCGCTGCTCGCATCAAGTTCAAGGCATTGACGCTTGCTTACAGATCTATCACAGGCTCAGCTCCCTCCTACTTTCACTCGCTCCTACGAGTCTACACCCCTACCAGAAGCCTTCGATCGGTCAACGAGTGACGCCTAGCGGTTCCATCACAGAAAGCCACAAAATCACTTTCCAGAACATTCTCATTCACAGTTCCATGCTGGTGATGCTCTCCCTATCCTCATCCGGAACGCAGAATTCCCTGACAACATTCAAAAGACAGCTGAAAACCCATCTCTTCCGTGAGCACTTAACCTCATAATTTTTTTTTTTTTAAATATATATATATTTCCTTTTCCTTTAAATCCTCGTTTATTGGGCTAATGCTACTCTGAACAATGCCTGAACTTCGTATTTCGTATTTTGAGCACTTCTTGCGTTGTTTTTTGCCTCTTCACAATGACTCGCTTAATCTAGTCCTAATTTGTAAGTCGCTTTGGACAAAAGGGTCTGCTAATTGACTAAATGTAAATGTAATGTGTGTGATGCGTGTGATGCTGGCCAATAGCGAGCCTACGCCCACTACACTAAAATTAATAGTTGAATAAAGTCGTCATTTTTTATTTTTGCGCACAAAAAGTATTCTCGTCGCTTGATAAACTTAAGGTTGAGCCACTGTAGACACTTGGACTATTTTAACGATGTCTTTACTAACTTTTCTGGGATGGCAGATCTCGATTACAGAGAAGCCTATGGAGGAGTGAGACAGCTCTCAGATTTCATCAAAAATATCTTCATTTGTGTTGTGAAGAGGAATGAAAGTCTTACGGGGTTGGAACAACATTAGGGAGAGTCATTACTGACAGAATTTAAATTTTTGGGGTGAACTAACCCTTTAAGTTAAGTTCGTTTTGGCCTTCTGTCCAGTAGCACCTCACTGCAGTACACGAGATCCAGGGGGCGGAGTTGGATCCAGATCTAAGGGGTGGAGATTGGTAGGTTTAGGAGTGGGTTTAGGGATCAGGGGGTGGAGATGGGTAGGTTTAGGTATATGTAAGGTGGGAGGAGTTGGATCTGGATCCAACTCCTCCCCCTGGATTTCGTGTTCTGCAGTGAGGACCATCTCCTTCTGTCGCCTTCGCACCGAGACAAAACAAATGTGTCCTGGGACAACGGAGCTTATTGAAGATACTCTGCCGAGTGGATACATTTGAAAATGACGCTTTCGTGTTGTGGCTGAGACACAAGTCCCCCCCAATAATTAGAAATGTCCAAATTGTCCCCCTAATATTTAATATTCTTGACTCAACGGTCTACCAGGGCTCGTTAATGTCTGAATCATTGAGATGAAGCAAATCAATCAAATCTAAGAAGGCGGGGCTTATTGTTCACTGAAGACCTCATAAAAGCCTCATAAAAAGCACAGTGAGGAGTGTCGTGATTGAGCTCTCAAAGGGCACGTGTGATGACCTCACCGTCTAGGATGATGTCACTGCCTGTGCTGATGTTTGACTCGACGAGAAGCGCTTGTTCTTCACTGCGACGGGGTCGTGAACGCCGAGGACGTCCCTCAGGGTTCGGCTGGACCATCAGCGGCTCCTGGCGTTTCCGTCGCTGCTTCTGCTCCAACAGCGCCCTCTACACACACACACACACACACACACACAGATAAAACACTCACTTTAATCTGTTCAGCATATAAAGCGACCGTGTCTCTTCAGAAAATTTGGACTAAACCACTCAATTAATTTTATGATCTCTTTATGAACTTTTTGAAGCGTCAAAGTGGGAGTTGCGTAACCTGTCAATGGAGGGACAGAAAATGTTTTTCATCAGATTTCAATAAAATATCTTCATTTGTGTTTCAAAGATGAACGAAAGGCTTACATGTTTGGAACGAGTGATAACATGAACTAACTATGAACGATACTTCTACAGTATTTATTCCGAATGTGTGTTAATTTCTGATTTTTTTATAGATTTAATTGATCTGTCAACATTAGTAAATGTACGGTGAAGTAACATGAACAAACAATGAATACTGTATCTTTGATTAATATTAATAAAGATGAATAAATGCTGTAAAATATATTGCCCATTTTTAGTTCATGTAAGTTAATGCATTAACTAATGTTAACAAATGACAAAAACATATAAAAAAATAAAAATAAAACTTAAACAAAAATGAAAACTGACAATGTCAAAAATAAAAGCTACTTCAAAATATTAATAAATACTATAATAGTATATAATTAATACTGTTCTTTTTGAATATATAAGCATTTTAAGCTACAATATTTTTGATGCTTTAATATGATTATAAAATGTGAAAACAGTCATAAGGACGAATAAGAAGGATTGTTCAAATGTTTGACAGAGTAAAATAAAGTAAAGATAATCTGCGATTAAAAACATTAAGAGCACAGGAAGTAAACTATAACACAGACAGTAAACACACAATCCTTTCTCAGAAACCAAACACTCACGGAAAGAAGTAGACGAACTCTCGCTAGAATCATCCTTACGACAGCAGAGGCGACGAGTGTGTGAAAGAGAACAGGGATGAGATGAGAACACATGCCGACAGGAAGAGAAATGAGGGCTGAGAGACGGATGAGAGTTCGAGAGAAGAAGAGTCTCGTATATCGAGGGCGGCGCAGGAAACCACAGTGTTTTACACCAGAAAACCTCTCAAATATAAACTTTTATACTGAAGTGAGGTTATATTTATTTTTGCCGATTCCTGCCTTTATTATGATAGGATCGTTTAGAGTAGACGGGAAGTGAGGTGGGAGAGGGGGGGGGGGGGGGGGGGGGGGGGACCGGATCAAAAAAGGTCCGCGAGCTGAGACTCAAACTCAGGTGTTATTGTAACTTATTGTTTTGATGTGTTACTTTGTTTAGATGCATGTTTGTGTTTTATTGTGTGTGTGTTTTTTTTGTTTTTTTTTTATGTATGTTACGCATGTTATTGTGTATTATTGTGTTTTGGCGTGTTTTTGTGTATTATGTTGTTTTATTGTTTATTTTTGTGTGTGTTTTATTGTGTTTTGACACACATTCTTGTCTATTATTGTGTTTTGATGTGTTTTATTCAGGGCCCTGTGATATCTGCGATGCAGAAAACGTGGAAGGAATCACGGAATCCAGTCATGAAAACGGAATTTACTGTATAACGCGGAATTTCACGGAATTTGTCAAATTCTTGATGAATAAAGAAAAAGCAGGTCAGTAAACTAAATCAAATCGTGATATAGACCAGTGTCTGTGAATATTAAACAGCAAAAAAACATATGTAAATTTCTGTGTAAATAAATGGAGTAGACACACACACACACACACACACACACTGAAATGTGCATGACGCTCGCGGTGTTTTCAGCCTCCGACGCCTCACTATATGAGGACATGAATGCATGAACTTCAGCTCCAGAGTCACTTCGTGAGCATTTTCGGTTCAAAGTTCGGTTTAACTTGAAGAAATTGTAACAGAAATATATTGTACAGTAGAATCTAGCTACGTCTCAGTGTAATAATAATACAAATACTAATAACAATAAATTACTATTAAATTACTAAAACTTTATTTTTTAAGGAATAATCCATTTTTCTTTAATGTTTTAATTTTAACAGTAAAGCTCTGTTGTGCAGCACTTTGTTTGACAAAACAAGTTTGTTAAATGTCATATGATTTAAAGATAAATTAAATTAATGTTTTATGCCTTCATGTGATTACCAGAAAAATTTAAATACACAACAAAGAATTTCTGGAAAAACAAATACATTTCATAGAAATGAAATAAATAAAAAAGTAATACAGTTTGTTGTTTTTATTAATTTAATTCATTAGACATGCTTTTTGATTATTCAAATTTTATTCAACCATTTAAATGGAATCCAGAAAAAAGAATTTGGAAAAAAAAATAAAACGGAATTTAGGAAAAAATTCAATTTCATAGTGCCCTATTTAATGTGTTTTGACACATTATTGTGTATTAGTGTGTTTTGGCGTGTGTTTTTGTGTGTTACTGCATATTATTTTGTTTTATTGTTTATGTTTTTTTTGTGTATTATTGTGTTTTTATGTATTATTGTGTTCTGGCATGTGTGATTGTGTATTATTGTGTTCTGGCATGTGTGATTGTGTATTATTGTGTTTTTATGTATTATTGTGTTCTGGCATGTGTGATTGTGTGGGATTGTGTATTATTGTGTTTTGATGCGTGGTTTATGTAAGGGATAATCCACAGCTAGCCATGCATTAAAGGATTTTAATGCACGACGTAGAGGCGAAGAACCGCCCGACGCGAAGCGGAGGGTGGTTGCCTCTACGAAGTGCATTAAAATTCTTTAATGCATGGCTAGCTGTGGATTATCCCGCTTATACCTTGATTATTTGCCAAGTTAAAAACAAGTTAAAGCTGTAACTGATGTTCACAGTGTAATTTTTTAACAGACGTGTAAAAATGACGGTTATTTTCTTAAGTTACGGCTCGTTAGTTCTAGCACTCCGTCCACTTTAAATAAAGTAGAGCCATCGGATTGCTTTTATTTGAATGAATCATCACATTTATTTAAATTCATTATTAAAAGAGAGAGACAGAGAACTGAAAGAGAAGGAACAGAGAGAGAGAGATGCGGTGCGCGAGTTAACGTTACCTGTGTGCGTCTCTTTAAAGTCTAGCAGCTACAGTCCCCTCGTTGCTTAAGCATATAGCTAACTTAATGATTCTTTAATGGATTTATTAAAATTATTTATGAATGACAGGCAACACTGACAGTGACAAGGCAATCTTTATTTGAACTAATCATGTCATTTATTTATTGTTAATTCTTTGTGCTGCTTTTTGTCATTCAACAAGTCTTCTTTTTCATCTTGTGCCTGGGCCCATTTCTCAAAATTGCCATATTCACCATACAAATTAAACGATATGCAAAAATCATCCATTTAGCCTACCTAAATAAACGTTTTCATATGAGTCTCTCACTCTGCTTGCAAGTGTAACTGTGTTACTATGGTTACCAATGTTTATAGTAGCGGATTCATTTCGAACTGTAACTGTAATCAAACTGACTGGAACTACCTGTGCATTAAAGGGTTTTACTGCACACCTTCCAGCCAATCAGAATCGAGTATTTAAACAGCCCATGGTATAATGTGTTTTGGCGCACATTGTTGTGTATTATTGTGTTTTGATATGTTTTATTGTGTTTTTATAATGTACAGCTTTTTGAAGTGTGTATTTGTGTTTTGAAGTGTGTATTTGTGTTTTGAAGTGTGTATTGTTGTTTTAATTGTGTGTAAATGTGTCTCACCTGTTTCTCCAGTTTCTGCTGTCTGAGGTTCAGACTGTCGTCCTCCAGCGTACTGAAACACAATAAAACAACATTGCGAACCCATTTAAAACACACATATCTCATTTCATATACACACTTATATCCTCTCATTCAGTAGATAAGCTCATTATAATCACCAAAGGCTGAATCTAATGCTAAAATACACAATTTGACATGTTGAAAGATGGCTATGAGCGTTCAGACTAAAACTTGTGTGTGAGTGTTGCCATCATTCGTGTATCAGTCATTGTGTTGCTAGGCAACCGAGAGACACCCAAACGAAAGAAAATCAATTTCCCACAAACATCCTCACATGTACACATCTAAAAATACACACACACCCACACACACACGCAGAGACTGGAGAAACATTTCAAACCTGTGTTAAAAAGAAATATGAAACTAGTATTTTTGTTTATATAAAAAATATATATAATTTGAGTGTAAAATAATTTACTTGTGGTGGAATTAATTGTGAAATTAACAAAAGTGCTTAATTTATTTATTCTTTAGAAATTGTTATTGCAGCAGTTAGAGATCCATCCGCATTAGATATAGATCCGGTCACTAAAGACCCGAATATGTAATAATGTTTGGCGAAATATTCATGAATTTAAGGGTTAACTTGAGGCAGGAAAGCTTAGCTACTACACCTTAGCAACCGCATAGCAACATGCTTAAACCAATCAGAACACTGTAGAAACTGCACTGCAAAATGCACTGCCAACTTCCTACAACACACTACCAGGACCAAAGTAAAAAGTAGAGTGTGATTATAGTGTGTGTGTGTTGTACCTGGTTGTGGCGGTGGACGCGAAGCTGGTGGAACTGGAGGGTCTTTGTATCCATGACGATCACAGCCATACAGAGGAGAGAAACACAAGAGAAAGGAGAAAGAGTCTGTGAGGAGCAGTGATGAAGATGAGCAGTCTGAACACACACCTGAATGAATGTTTCATGCTCACGGTGTGACCGAGGTAAGACAACACACAAGCCTTCTGATGAGACACCTGTGTAACCATGGTTACCACCATCAACAGGACAACTTGTGGAGACACACACACACACACACACACACACACATTCTAACAGATGCTCGCTGGAACAGGAGAAAGAAAGAAAGAAAGAAAGAAAGAAAGAAAGAAAGAAAGAAAGAAAGAAAGAAAGAAAGAAAGAAAGAAAGAAAGAAAGAAAGAAAGAAAGAAAGAAAGAAAGAAAGAAAGGTTGTGAGTAATGAGTGGAAACTTCAGCTCTCAGTGGATCTGAAGATCTCAGAGGATCAGAAACACCATCAACAAAACCCAGATCATCATCTCCATCCATTCATCCATGTATCTATCCATATCATCCATCCATCCATCCATCTATCCATATCATCCATCCATCCATCCATCTATCCATATCATCCATCCATACATCCATCTATCTATCTATACATATCATCTATCTATCTATCTATCTATCTATCTATCTATCTATCTATCTATCTATACATCCATCCATCCATCCATCCATCTATCTATCTATCCATATCATCCATCTATCTATCTATAAATCCATCCATCCATCCATCCATCCATCTATCTATCTATCTATATATGTATATCATTCATCCATCTATCATCCATCCATCTGTTTGTCTATCTATCTGGACCAAATATAATATTTTATGAATCAATCACAGCAGAAGTTCCCCTCAGTGTTTCTGGTGGCTGATCGACCCTGCATCTGTTCATCCATCGACTGTTACTCTATTCTTCATTATACAGTAAATGTCAATATTTTGCATCATTCAGGAAACGAAACACATCTTAATGACTGCAAACACACCTCACAAACACACAACAGAGCCACTGTCCTCATGTGAATCCAGAGCACACACACACACACAAACTGAGAAACTCACCCGTGTCCTTTAAACAGTAAACCTCCGTTCACATTAAGAATATGTGTGTGTGTGTGTGTGTGTGTGTGTGTGTGTGTACCTGTATGACCAGCGGCTGTAAGCGGGCTGAGAAGAGCTCTTCACCGTCTCCATGTCGAGTGTGTGTGTGTGTGTGAGTGTGTGTCTGTGTTTCGTGGTCTCTACCTCGTGCAGGTCATGTGGGAACACACACACACACACACACACACACGCATGACGGCCACAGGTGAGGCCTCTGGGATGATGCTGGTTACTACGGCAACAACACCCCACAGACGCCCTTTGAAAAGTAGCGTTTGGTGAGCGGGAGGAACCGAGAGGCCACTGAAGTGTGAAACCTTCACCATGTGAAAACCACCCGTTTAAAACGACACTACACACACGACTGAACATGTGTTTCACAGCGAACAGGGAACGCTCTCTCAAAGTTACTAGACTAGGCAGAATTTCTGAAAATGTGCTTATTTAAAGTGCTGGAGGCATTTTGTGATTATTTATATTGTACAACATTTCTAGGGGTATTAAGGGGTGCTGAATCCAAATCTGCTGTATATGAAGCTCAAAAATGTCCCAAAATGCCTCAAAATTGAGAAATTCAAAATGTCCGCCACCACCAGGCTGAAATCTATTTTTCAATATATCTTTTTGACTAAACAAGGTACAAACATGAAATAAATGTGCTTTTGTAAGCTTTCCTACATGGGCAATTCAATGCCATATTCAGATTTGAGATGTCATGTGAAGAAACTGCTTAGATATTGCAAAAATAGTTGTTTTTAACTATGAACTATTATTAACTAATTCATAATTAAGTTATTATTATTAATATTATCAGGCTACTTTTACTTAGTTTGTATTTTGTTTTGAGGTAAAATGTGTCAAATGTGCTGTAATGCACTCCCCAACCTTTGCCCTCCCCAATATCAAAAAGATATATTGAAAAATAGATTTCAGCCTGGTGGTGGCGGCCATTTTGAATTTCTCAATTTTGAGGCATTTTGGGACATTTTTTTGCTTCATATACAGCAGATTTGGATTCAGCACCCCTTAATACCCCTAGAAATGTTGTACAATATAAATAATCACAAAATGCCTTCGGGGTTCTGATTTTGTGAAAATTTACCCAGTCTATACGAGCAAACGTTCTTCCAACCAATTCAAAGTTATCTGGTCGTTAATAATGTTCTCAAAGCACAAAAACATTATTTATACATCATGTTTGGAACTGATTTCGTCTTAGTTCCGTTTCGGAATGTTCAGAGAACATTTAAAAGTAACATTTCCATAATGTTTGCAAAATTATAAAATGGAATGTTTTTTTTACATTTGTAAAAAAAAAATAAAAAAAAAAACATTTTCTAATAAAAATATAATATTATATAATTTATAAAATTGACATTTTGAACATTCAGAAATAAAATTTTCGTAACTTAATAAATTTTCGACCAATATTCCTAAAAAGCATTTTTGTCTTTTTTCTTGGTTATACGAATGTTTGCAATACATTTTGTTTTGCAAACATTATAGACAAACGTTCAACTGTTGTTTAAGAAAAAAAAAAAAATCATGAATAATGTATAAAAATCTTTTAATAATAACGTGAATGTGTTCATCATGTAAACGATGTTTCTGCTGCTAGAACTCAGGAGGAAGTTTTGAGGAAGTTCTGGAAGGAAAGTTTGTTCTTTTAACACTATGAAGCCTTTGAATAAGTAGAGAAAGCACAGGCTTGTGGAGTAAATCAGTTTTGCAAGCAAACGTCTGCTATGTAAATGATTATAAATGTAAACGCAAACCGCAATCGTCTCATCAGTAGCGTGTGGTTTCCTCTCACGGCTCTGATAATGATGGCAATCTCAGGCTGTACTTCTTCCACATTCATCTAATGGCCACCGAAACAAACCATAATTGCACAATAATTACTCTCAGACACATTCATCAGGTCTGGGAGTGGATGGACTATTTTCTGGTTTTGTGAATAAAGTCCTTGAAAACACACACTCCGATATGTGAATCCAGGCCAGCTGCGTTCAGAAAGATCTAGGAGACACACGTGCAAACACACACACACACACACACACACACACACACACACACACACCTAATGCATTCTGTGTTTGTGCTGTTGCTTATAATAAACCATGTGAGAGATCACGATTCTCCCACGATTCTGAATAGACAACTAAACTAAATAACATGTAATTTACTACAGGTTCTGACAAAATGTCAATTGCTGCAGAATATGTAAAAAATATATTTAATTCATTTTTTATTTTTTTATCAGTTTGAATGAATGATTCAATGACTCACTCATAAAGACTTGTTTCATTGCTGGATGAATCAAATCTCTTGAATGAATGATTCAATGACTCACTCATAAAGACTAGTTTCATTGCTGGATGAATCAAATCTCTTGAATGAATGATTCAATGACTCACTCATAAAGACTAGTTTCATTGCTGGATGAATCAAATATCTTAAATGAATGATTCAATGACTCACTCATAAAGACTTGTTTCATTGCTGGATGAATCAAATCTCTTGAATGAATGATTCAATGACTCACTCATAAAGACTAGTTTCATTGCTGGATGAATCAAATATCTTAAATGAATGATTCAATGACTCACTCATAAAGACTTGTTTCATTGCTGGATGAATCAAATATCTTAAATGAATGATTCAATGACTCACTCATAAAGACTTGTTTCATTACTGGATGAATCAAATCCCTTGAATTAATGATTCAATGACTCACTCATAAAGACTTGGGCTGCGTCCGAAATCGCGTACTATGTGAGTAGGTACTACATTTAAATTAGAACGTACTTCGCGACCGTTAAAAAAGTACGTTCTATATAGTATGAATACCGTTAAGGCCAATTTATACTTCTGCGTCGGGTGCGCGTAGAAGGTACGGCGTAGCATACGCATTGACGTGTACCATACGTCGTACCCTTCGCCGTACCCTGACGCGCACCTCCTCAAAAATGTAACTACGCGTCGCGGCGACGCGGACCGCAAGATCTGTGATTGGTCGGCTGGATAGCATCGCGTTTCCGGAATGATCTTCAGCACTCTGCACCGCCCGCCCGCCATTTTTAAATTCCGAAGATCAGTGAAGAGCCATGGAAATAGACCAAGTGACCGAGAGATTGCTTGAAGAAGTGCGGAAATACAGCCATCTGTATGACTCCTTCACTCGCCATTGCTCGTAGAAACCTAAACTCAAAACAGCCGCGAGGAATGTAAACACAGTGGAACATTAAAACCCACCCGCGCCAACTAGCGTTTCGGCGGTGTAACTGCAGAGCAACACAGACATTCGCAGAAGTATAAATGCTCACGACGGCGTCACCTACGTGCGTAGCCTACGACGTACACTACGGCGTACACTCGACGCAGAAGTATAAATTGGCCTTTAGTATGAACGTATGAATGGAGTCCGGACGTACTACATGCGCCATGTTGGTATTGTCACGTAACATGCGCGGTCACATCAGCGCGAACATTTAAAGAGCCCGTTCCACTGACTGCAATGTTTGTAGTTCTTCTTTCTGCTTTCGTCTGCGTTTTTACGTCGTTCGTGCTAGAGCTGCACGATTAATCGTTAAAAGATCGCGATCTCGATTCAACCCCCATGCGATCTTAATCCTGCATTTCTACGATTCTGCCAATGATATTCAACGAGATAACGAGCTAGGGGGGTGGAACGGATCGCACTAGATTCGGTTCGGCACGCATGTGATTCGCGGATTAAATGCAAAAATTTAACCATCATAGAGTGAAAGTTCATCATTTGGACGTGTATTGACTTGCCAATTTACACATTCAAACTATTTTAATCGCGGAAGAAGAGCCGAAAACCGGGACTCGCGCGTTATATGTGCGCACAGCCACACACACTCGAAGCGCAGTGAAAGAGAGGCGCGTTTCAGACAGCGCTCGAATGCAGAATTGATTCCTCTTTCGCGTTTCCTTGCCCTTGAACGGACACATAAACACAAAATTGTCAACATACCGGTCTAAATGTCCATCTCGACAAGTATTCTCTCGTTTATGTCATATAATGTGAACAGCTGAGAAAGAAACGGCTATTTGTCCGTTTTTTTCGGTCTGTGCAGTCGGTCTTAAAGTGACAGCACACACTTAATATTATGTATACTGTTTTCTGTGTCATTGATATAAATAAAACAATAAAATACAGCTTTAACAAAGATTAAACTATATTCAATTTATACAGTGGCAAATGGTGTTATTTTACATTTAGGCTTAATTATTAATTTATGTACCTGAATATACTGTTAGACTTTGTAAACTTTGTTATTTAGTATTCATGTTATGTAATTTGTGTATTTGTTCTTATTTTATTACTGACTGTTCACTTGTTTTAAATAATGTGTGAACTTTATCAGTTAGGCTAGTAGTTTTTAATGTAGTAGCTATCGAAAAACTTCAACCGAGCTTTAAGTAATAAATGAAAAGCAAAGTTATTATAAACTTATCTCAATTAAACTACAGTATGAGATGGTTAAAAACAAAACTGCTCAATCACAAAGTACCAGCGGTCAGTCGAAACAAACCTCTATAAAAGCAACGCTATTCAACGCAACACCATACCCAAAAATGTTGATAGTGTTTCTTGCTAAGAATCTTTAATAGGTCTAGCCTGGCGTAATACCTTTGAATGTTGTCAATGTTTAATTGTCATTTTTTTATTTATTTAAATATTACATTCTTTTTGTTTACTGCATTTATTTAAATTTGACTGAAGCAAGCGTTTTATGTCTTATTTTGTTTCTATCTTGTTTGGTAACCTAATGTTCAGGATTTGTAGATCTTTAAAATAATAAAGCTTTTCAGAATCGTGAGAGAATCGTGATCTTGATTCAAAGCAAAAAAATCGCGATTCTCATTTTAGCCAGAATCGTGCAGCTCTAGTTCGTGCTCACAATTCAGAGTCGTCGGTCAGTTGCTCGCACACACACACACACACACACACACACACACACACCTGTGAACAATGACAGATGTTGATTTTTGGTAAGGAAAAAGTTATTTATTTGCTTGTGATATTACCATCAATGAATAAACATGAATGAATCAATAGTATGTGTGTTTATCTCTGTTGATTCATTCATGGATGGCAATATCACAGTGTGTGTGTGTGTATATTATATATTATAAATAATATACAAAAATAAAGCAAATACATTTTAAAGGTGTCTGGAGTGTGTGGGTATTTCTCTATAGTGCGGCACTCATATTTTTCAGATATACCTGCAATTTGCTTGTTTCAAAAAACATCTGGAATCTGCCACAAAATAAGTGCACACACAACACCCTTTAAAAAGATTAATTACTCAATGCCACATATTAAACACTTTACAACTGACAATCTAACTACTGTAAATCCCTGGGAATTAAGTGTTTTTGTAATAAAACTTGCTAAAACAGCATTACAAAATGAACTTACTAACAAATAAATGGAAAGAGAGTGTGAAACATTTGTTTTCTTTATTAATTTTTTTTAGCAATTTTTTCTAAAAGCTGAAGGAATCTTTCCTCTCTCTCGTCGCTCTTTCTTTTCTTTCCTCCCTTTCATTAGCCACTCTCCACTCTATAAGAACACAGGTGTGGTCATCAGCCCCCTGCAAAATCAACACAGAATTTAACATTAGTGATGAACCATGGTCAATCTATTATTATATTAATATTACATGGACAAGTTGAGGTACGTTACACTTGAAACAGTAGCTTGCTACGTAGCCAACACATATTACATATCAACACTGTTAAAGGAGAAATAAAATCGTTGTAAAATAAAAAAAATAAAAGTTTTGTAACTCTCTCATTTAACTGAGAAACAACGTCGTTGTTAACAGTGTTAACTAGTTGACAGACATTATAGCTCGTTCTGTTCGGTAATAATAATAATGATAAAATTGTCATTTTGCAGCCAATTCACAAACTTGTACCCTCGATTTACATTATTTAAACTTTTAACAAGTCAATCGTTTACTTATATGATGTTAAACAAATACAATTTAACCTCAAATAAACAAAAAGTGTTTTGTAAAGTACTTACACTTGAAAACAGCCGCGTCTCCGTTTTCCGCCATTTTCAAATATAACGACGACAACTCCTCTCCCGTGGCATCATGGGATAGTAAAGTGTCCATCGTATGCGCACTTCAGAATCTCGCCGGATGTAGTAGGTCATCCGGGTACTTTTCGCCTACTGTTTTTCGCATACTATATAGTAGGGAAGTATTCGATTTCGGACGCAGCCTTGTTTCATTACTGGATGAATCAAATCTCTTGAATGAATGATTCAATGACTCACTCATAAAGACTTTGCTTGTTTCATGACTGGATGAATCAGCATTTTTGAACATGACAATTACATTTTTAACAGTCACTCGTCGCCACTTCTACTGGTGTAACGATGTTAAATCGATACAGCTGATTTATTCTCTTTTTATCGCCGTTTATTTCTGAACTATAAACTTTTATCCCAGTACTTCATTGATAATGTGAACTATTATAAGACAGAAATAATGATACTGTGTGGTTGAAAACACTGTTAGTGAAGCTGTTTCATGACAACGGCTCTCTCTGGATCAGAACACAGATCTGAATCAGTGTGATCGTACTTGTCGAAGGTTTAATAGACATAGAGCTGAATCGCTGTCATTTAGGAATAAGATTACACGGGTGTATGAATCGAGATCACAATCTTTTAACGATTAATCCTGCAGCTCTACTAGAAACCAGTCCATCCGATCCGAGGCCGAGAGACCTTGAAGAAAACGTACAGACTAAATCAGGAGCCGAACACACAGCAGAAGCTGGTCTGTCCTTATCAGAGATGTAAAGCTACATCAGCTGTTCTCAGAAGAAGGCTGTATGTTAAACAAAAGCTGTAGATAAATCCAAACCACTTCCTGTCCTCGTGCATCAGGCGAAACCACACCGAATTCCAGCCCAAGGCATCATGGGAAAGGACAGAGTGTGCTTCTGATAGGATGAAGCTGGTTGTGTTTAAAGGACAAAGCATACACAAAGAAACTGAGAGCAGATGTTGAAAGAGATCTTAGTCTTGTCAACACATTCGACTCAGGAGAGAGTCAACACCGCTGTCAAAACAGATTCATCCACTACACTGATTATAATGAGAGACTGTCTAATTAATCCCTTCCTTCACATGACCAGTGTCAACAGTAACGAACAGAAGAACTACATTTTATTAGATTAGCTCTAGTAATAATCACAGCTCATGGAAACATATTCAACTATATTTATGGAAACGTTTCTATTGGTGAATCTGTCAATTCACCTAAAAATCAAACAGGAAAAAAACAATCAACAACCTATATATTGAATAAAAGAAAATAAAGCCTACTTTTGTAATGTGATCTTATTACAGAAACAATTACGAAACGATTTCCACCCTCAAATTCTAGTTGTTTTGTACTATGATGTCCTATTTGGACACAATAGTTTTTATTTAAATTAGTGCAAATGTAAGGAAACACAACAAATACATACTTTACAGTTAAAATAACTAATCATGATTTTGGCATTACAGTAATTAGAAGGAGCTTTATTGCCTTGACAATAATGTAACCGTGTCAAAAATAAGCTTATTTTTTATTTTAAAGTCCAGTTTTCTCCAGCTATATTATGATGTCATTTCAATAAAGTAATGACGTACATATTACATCACATGACTATATCAGAAACGTGAAACCACTGGATATTTGTAACGGTCGGTAACGTTAACGCATTCGAGCGACTAATGAATTAGATCCATTCAGTCACTGTGAGATTGATCAAATTCATAATTATAAACTCATCAACGAGGCGTTTCGTGTGATTTACAGACGAGTAGCTGAACATCATATATCTAGCCTGTAATGTTCATCTGCTATCATCATCCAGCTAACCGCTTCTCCACCGTTACACCCCCGACCGCATTCATTCACACTCTCCTGCTCTATTCTCCTTCTCTTCTGTTCACAATCCAGCAGTTTAATTCACATTTGTGTGTGTTTTGTTCTGAATCCGTGTGTGTTGTTGTGTGTTTTTAGCTTGATGGCTGATGTTACAGCGCGCGTTCGGAACGCAACAGGATCCCACCGACAAGAAAACACACCAAAGTTACGAAAGAAACGATAAATCACACATGCACGCGCACACCGCTGTCCCAAAACGGGGGTCACTTTTAGATCATTTCTGAGAAATGTTTCCATCTGTGTCTTACCTGCTGTAGTAACTCATGTTTATCCGCCGTTGCTATGGATTCCTCCGCAACTGTCGCGTCGCGTCCCTGTGCGGCGTGTGCGCAAAACCCGCAGCGGCAGCGACGAGCACGCGCCTGCGCATGCGCACATGGTTACGATTCCTTTGGTTATCCTCAAGGGGGCGCGTGATGCCTCAGAAAATCACAACTCAGCACGGTTATTGTTTTATTGGAGATATTTGCACACTAAAAAAATATTATTCAAATATCTATACATTAAAATGTGAGATAGCCTATCTCACATCCGCATTTAAATCTCTATAAACTGATCATCACAAACGACTGTGATTGGTTACAGTGGTGCTGTCACGTGGAAGGCGTTACATTTTACAGCGATTTTCAAGATGGTCCAATCACAGTAGTTTGTGATGAATGTGCACAACAATTTACACTGGGATAGATCGTTCGAATCCACAAAGACCCATATTATGATTTTACATTCATACATGAATGTTAATGACAGCTGCCTTGGCTGGTCTTAAAGGGATAGTTCACCCAAAAATGAAAATTATTTCATTAATTACCCACATGTCGCTCCAAACCATTAGGATCTTTTTGATGACATATAATTGAGTGGTTTAATCCAAATTTTCTGAAGAGACACGATCGCTAATAATATGATGAACAGACTGAATTTAGGCTTTTATTCACATATAAACATTCATAAACTCAACTCAACACACGATCAGTTAGTGGTAAACGCAAGCTCAAGCATGTTGACTTGACAAAAACTATATGAGGTTCATTCTCGTGCATCAAAAGTGATCGAGTGTCTTCAGAAAATTTGGACTAAACCGCTCAATTCATATGGATTATTATTTTACGAACTCTTTATGAACTTTTTGAAGTGTCAAATTGGTAGTTGCGTAACAGTCAATGAAGGGACAGAAATCTCTCAGATTCCATTAAAAAATATCTTCATTTGTGTTTCAAAGATGAACGAAGATATTATGTTTTTGGATCGACATGAGTGTGAATAATTAATGACAGAATTTTAATTTTAGGGTGATATATCCCTTTAAGTTATTAATGGTTTGCTACTGTCGAGTGCTGGTCTCCAGCACAGTCTTTGTGAACCAAGTTAACTAAGGTTGTTTTACTGATTATGTTAATTGAATTAGTTCTGAGGGAAGATCCTGTAGCATTTGAGTGCATGAAGGTTATGATTATTATGTGAATGAGTGGAACAAATCGTTTTTGGGCCCGCTGTGTGTGCCGATTTAAAAGACCATTTGGATTTTAAATGAATTTAGATCCTTATATCTCTACTAGATGGCAGTATAGTCACTGCTGTATTGTGATGCCGCTCAAAGCATCTCTACCAAAGTCAAACTACACTTGCTCTCATCTGGTATAATGTTTGTTACAAAGTTCTATTAGCTCCTTTATGTGATGGTTTTGAATCTTATGAAACATTTGATGACACATCTCACCACTCAACAACTGCTTTTAACGTCTTTCCTTTTACTTATCATGATGCACCATAATTAAGCAGTCCAGAAAACAGCTTATATAATATATATATTGAGCACCTGCATACACATATTGCTTGAAAAATAGCCCAAAATAGTGGCTTACTGCCTGGGGGTCTATGGCGTAGGTGTTTTCTGAGTAATTCGGGTCAGCAGTGTCTGGAGATCTACAACCAAAAGAACATGAGAGAAGACATGAAGGTGGACGAGGTTATGCTGAGAAAAACACAGCTGTTCATCCATCTGACCACTGCATGGACATACATGAGATTATTTATACAGATCATCTCAAAAACCATCCAGCCTCTGCAAACAAACACAGTCTGACGCATCAACGAACGTGGAAACAAAACCTTTGGGAACATTATGATGCTTCCATTGCACATTTTCAGAACAAAAATAGTTTTGTTGAAAACTTTGACGAATCAACTTTGACAGAAAAAAACAGACAGAAATTTGCTATGCCTAGACATTTAGACAAACATTTTTTCCATTATTTTAACTCTTCAAAATAATTTAATCATAATCAGATTTATTGGCCAATTGTCACACACACAATTTGTTGTAGCATTGAAAAATCCCATACTTAACATGAACACAAGATACACATTTTATAATAATATATGCATATGCAGATACACACACTTTACACAATTTAAAATTATATGTATGATGTTATTTATATGCATGGGTAAAATAGGACAGTGGGGGTGCAACATTTTTTGTATTGCAGATAGGGGTTCAATTGGTGGAATAAACAAATATGAAATTAACCAATTTAAACCTCTTTTTTTCTAAGTTATACAAGATTCAACAACTTCAAGTCAGTTTAATCTAATTTGTGAAATGACTTGCACAGCTAATATGATTTTCCTTAATTTAAGACAGCAACTGAACTGAAGTTTTTAAGTAGGTGGAAATTAGATTTTTGTCCAGCAAAATACAAAATCTTCATTGTAGCTGCACATTTCAATATGAAATCCATCAAAACACTGCATGAGTTCCTTCATTCAGACGCCCGTCTCTCCTCAGTCGTCTGATCTGCTGGCTCCCTCGGCTCGGGCTCTGCCCACTGTTGACTGAGGGCAGCGAGGACTGATATGCTGGAAATAAAGCAGAGAATTTCTCAGGCCGAGTGTCAGAAAGTTTTTATATCACTGTGGGTGGACGAGCATGAAGTCTGCGCTGCTCTGTGGAAAAATACAGCGACAGCATATCAGTGTTGTTTGTGCATCAGGAGCAGTTTGGAAAATGACCGGCACATGACGGATGCATGTGAGGGAGAGAGAGAGGGAGAGAGAGAGAGAGAGGGGGGAGAGAGAGAGAGAGAGAGAGAGAGAGAGAGAGAGAGAGGGGGGGGAGAGAGAGAGAGAGAGAGAGTGAGAGAGAGAGAGAGAGATCCTATAAACTCATTCAGTCCTGCCACTCTAAGAATAAAACGTTCTAAATAGAACCTTAAAAAGTTCTATTAGGCCATTTTTAGGTAGCCTGGTTAAAACCAGACCCTTCTCAGTTGAAACTGAGTATAGGGTCTGGCGAAGCTATGTAGACAAATCATTTCCAAAGGGGCGTCGCCAACCGACGTAGCTCAAATTCCTCTGGGCGCAATTGGATAGTCATAAAACCAATCAGATCGATGAAGGAGATGACGTATGCTTCGAGTGTTGTTCTTTGCTCCGGTTTTAACGAAAACGGTAAGTTTAAATCGCTCAAAACAGACGCGATAACTGATTCGTTTATATACTGTCTATGATTCGAACGAGTGATGTTCCACGGCGGCATCCATCTTTGTAATGAAATCTCCTTCAGCG
The DNA here is from genome assembly GCA_021554675.1 of Leuciscus idus. Taxonomy (NCBI): domain Eukaryota; kingdom Metazoa; phylum Chordata; class Actinopteri; order Cypriniformes; family Leuciscidae; genus Leuciscus; species Leuciscus idus. The sequence goes on along the minus strand of CM038629.1, from coordinate 45,129,222 downwards.
TCGCTGCGCTGTCGTCATCATGTAAATCCCTCCCCAAACGTTTCTGATTGGTGCCGCGATTTCGGCGGCACAGAAATGAGTTTGAATGGGCTCTTCTCCAGACTATCCTGGAGAGAGAATTAAAATTCGCCGGAAGTAGTCTGGGTTTTCCCAGGCTAATTTTTAGGGGTTTCCCATCATGGAATCATTTTATGGATTTAGTTTCCACTAATTAATTTTGTTTTAATTCCTTTTTAATTTGAATAAAATTTTATGAAAATACTTTATCGTAAACATATTTATCACAAAAAAATTAAATAACACATTAAACATGAAAGTATTAGGCAATAGTTGAAGACATTTCTCCTTGTATAGAACCTTTTTGGAAAGGGTTTTTTAAAATTGAGCCAAGAACCATATAGAACCACATAGAACCTTGTTTCATGAGTGTGAGGTTTGATTGAGTGATTTAGTGATAATGCTGTCTTTAAGATACATTTTTGTAGTACAAGTTTTCTCAAATTATATATTTAAATATGCAAATAATGCATTATCTAATTAAATATGCATGCTCTCATTTGCATACATTTCCAGAACAGAAATCTGAAGATTAGGTAACGCATTTTGTTAAGAGATGTTTTTTTTCTTTTTTTCTTTTATAAACCTCTTTTGATCACAACCAGAAAAAACTGGCAAAAGTTAAAATGTCCAGAAAACTTTATTTCTGAATGTTCTCAAAAAAAAAATACTTTAGAAACATTTTCTTTTCTTGGTTATGAAACAAGGGGATGGACAGGCGTAGCACCAAACATGTGTCCCAAACTGATAAGTGATATCTTCTTGCGGTAAGTAGAATAATGGCCAATAATAGAATAAATAATAGGATAAATAATTTTAAAGCCAAAAATAATGGCTTTTCTTGGTTATGAAAATGTTAAGAGAATATTCTATTTTGTCATCTTGCAAACCACGTTTCAGTATTACTTTTGAATGTTCTCTGAACATTCTAAACCAAGTGACATTTAAAAAAAAAAACATTGTGAATGTTGAATTTAAAGCATTTCAGGAAAAAACATGAATAAATGATGTATAAATAACGTTGTTGTGCTAATGTTTTGAGAAGACCATCAGATCATGTTGAACGAACGTTCGCGTTACTGGAAGCGTTATTCTTCTTTGCAAGAACGTTCTGAGAACATTAGTTGGATGGATGGATGGATGCATGGATGGATGGATGGATGGATGGATGGATGGATGGATGGATGGATGTATGGATGGATGGATGGATGGATGGATGGATGCATGGATGGATGCATGGATGGATGGATGGATGCATGGATGGATGGATGTATGGATGGATGCATGGATGCATGGATGCATGGATGGATGGATGGATGGATGGATGGATGGATGAATGGATGCATGGATGGATGGATGGATGGATAGATGCATGGATGGATGGATGGATGGATGGATGCATGGATGGATGCATGGATGGATGGATGGATGGATGGATGGATGGATGGATGGATGGATGGATGGATGGATGGATGGATGGATGAATGGATGCATGGATGAATGGATGCATGGATGGATGGATGGATGGATGGATGCATGGATGGATGGATGGATGGATGCATGGATGGATGGATGGATGGATGGATGGATGGATGGATGGATGGATGGATGCATGGATGGATGGATGGATGCATGGATGGATGGATGGATGGATGGATGGATGGATGCATGGATGGATGGATGGATGCATGGATGGATGGATGGATGCATGGATGGATGGATGGATGCATGGATGGATGGATGGATGGATGGATGGATGGATGGATGGATGGATGCATGGATGGATGGATGCATGGATGGATGCATGGATGGATGGATGCATGGATGGATGCATGGATGGATGGATGGATGGATGGATGGATGGATGGATGGATGGATGGATGGATGCATGGATGGATGGATGGATGCATGGATGGATGCATGGATGGATGCATGGACTATATTTGCAGTGAACGTGTGTTGATCGAGTTGATGCTCCAGCTGCATGTATTTTCCTGCTCCTTGTTTTATTAGGACAGAATAACAAGTGCAGAAACATCTGTACGTGTGAGGAGACCCTGTCCCGCTCACGGGTGGGTGTTGACACAGATGCAAAACATGAATGTACTTTAGCACAATATAAAGACAATCACAGATACTAGAGAAAAACATGTTCACTCACTTCACCTGCAGAAACATACTGGAAATATAATTCATTAATGAATCTGTGCTGCCTCCACTTGCAATAACCATTTTTATGTATAGTATTATAAATATAACCCACTTCCAAGCCAACAAAAATACGTTCCAAAAAGTTTTGCTATTCAGTTATGAAAATGTTATTTCTGAATGTTCCCATCCAGTTTTGTAAATGTTTAAAAAAAACATTTTCTTGGTTATACGAACATTAAGGGAACTTTCCATTGCATCATTCTTCAAACAATGTGTTACTTTTGAATGTTCTCTGAACGTTCTGAAACACTTCAAACGTTAGACGATCATCGAGAACTGAACGAGAGAATCTTGTTCTGAGAACATTATCTGCTGGGGTTACTATCAAACTAATCAATGATTCATGGATAAACAGTCCACTCAGAAGTTACAGTGAAGTAAAGGTGACATTTGTGCAGTAGAAAAACTCAAATAGTATTTTCTTGTAAAACACACTCCAGTTATCTTTATTTACGACTTCGAAAACTTGTTTTATTTGTTTGTTTTTGTTGGTGAAATGTTGATGCACATGTGAGAAGTTTGACCATCCTTTGCCCAGAAATCATGTGTGTGTGTTTGTGATTGTTTCCTATCAGAGCTGGTTTATCTCATGGCCGTTTGTGAAATATCTCTCACAGGTGAGACGCGGTGTGTTTGTGCACATGTCCTCCAGGGTTTCTGAGTTTGCCATCACGTTTTAATCAGATAAGTAGTTTGTTTTCCAATTCCAGCAGCAGAAATCAGAGTAATGAAGGTCACGCATCAGATAATTTGGTATTTAAGGAGCATCTGAAAGTGTCTGTAATTGTCAGATTCTTCTGCTCCACTGATGTCTTTATAGTCGTCATGGCGGTTGCGTAACGCTTTATGTAACATGTTTAGGGCTCTTGTGTTTTGGTCTGATGGTCACAGACAGAAGCTTGTTAAAAGCCTGTGTGAGGAATCGCCATGTGAAGCTTGTCGCGCTCTTCAAGAGCCCATAGAGTCGCTTCACTCCTGAACCAGAACAGTCACGGACAGCAGGGAAAACCAGGCAAATGCAGTAAAAATGATGTCATCTGGTTTTGAATTACACTGCAAAAAGTCAAAACTAAGCGAGAAAACATCAGAAACACAATCTTGCTCTTACTTTTTGACCCCACTGGAATAATTTGTTCTTATTTTAAGCTTAAAGTCACCTAATTTTGATTAACTTATTCAGTAAACAAGACTTAATCTTATATCTTCAGTCATTTTGCTTCTCCAGTAAATGAGAGTGTTTAGATATTTGTGCTGGAAAACAAGACAGAAACACTGAGGAGGAACGTCACTTTTTGCAGTGCATGAAAGAAGTTATAAATGTTCTCTGAACATTAATTTTTAAAAAGTCCAGTTAAAAACAAACAAACAAACAAAACAAAAAGTTTTTAACTGGACTTTTTTTTAATGTTAGTTAATTAAAAAAAATAAAAAAAACATTTCTTGGTTATGCAAATGTTAAGTTCCTTTTTTCATTTTGCAAACATTATAGGAACGTTACTTTTGAATGTTTTCCGAAACCAAGTTTCAACATTTAAAAAAACTATTTCTTCTAATATTTGTATATATTTTTTCAGCATTACCTGAATAACATGGATTCACCCCTTACAGAGAACATCCTGGCAATGTTCTCTCAAAGTAATGAACAAACGTTCTTCCAGTAACGTTAATAGAACGTTCGTTCAAAGTTATCTGGCTTTTACAGTAATAATGTCCTCAAAATGTTATTTATACATCGTTCATGGGAACGTTCTAGTCGGATGCTCATCTAATGTTGTTTAAATGTTACTATTGTTTCAGAACGTTCAGAGAACATTCAAAAGTAACATTCCCATAATGTTTGTTCCCTCAATGATCACATAAAACATTTAAACATTAAAAAACGTAATGGGATCGGTCCTTTCGTCAGCTGGGTTCACACGCACTATTTGTATAACACAAGCAGTTGCTGTCTATGTAGTGATCTTACGAGGTTCAGTCTCAAAATGCATCATATTTTATAAGATATACTGAATCTATTCACAGCAAGGCATGTCAGTCCGCGGCGTCAAGATCTATTTCTGCTATATGGGTCACTAATGTAACTGGCCATCCAAAAACTGGCCAATGAAAAAACGCTCCATGAACGATGCATAAATAATGTTTTTGTTCTAATGTTTTGAGAACATGTTGAACGGATGTTCTATTAATGTCACTGGAAGAACGTTTTTAAGAAAGACATTCTCTGTCCACTGCAGGTTTTGCACGAGCAAACACAGAAATCTAGTTTAGAGAGTGTGTTTTGAATGGCTCTGTTTAATGTCAGTGAATGGTAAGTTTGGATGAATCTGCTTTTGCTGCTGTATGTTTGGATGACTGAATGTCCAGTAATAATTACACCGGACAGTAAAAACAGGGCTTGCACAGCGGGAATGTTGCTGTTCACATTCCATACTGTCCTGCAAACACACACACACACACACACACACACACATCCTGATTCAATCAAGCATCTCATCAAAAACAAGATCACACTGCAAAACAATGATGCTCGTTCTCAGTGTTTCTGACTTGTTTTCCAGCACAAATATCTAAACATTATTAAATTCACATTTACTGGAGAAGCAATAAGTCTTGTTTACTGAAAAATGAATCAAAATTAAGTGAGTTTGTGCTTAAAACAAGAATAAATATCTGCCAATGGGGTCAGAAAAATAATCTTAATTCAAAGGGGAAACTAAATCCTAACTCTAATCTTAATTAAATTAAGTTTGATACATGATATAAAAAACAACACTTAATATCTGATGCTTCTCCAGTAAATGTGTCATGATTTAAGAATGTTTAGATATTTGTGCTGGAAAACAAGACGAAGAAGTACACTGCATTTTGTCTGCAGTGTCCCGTCGCTGAAGTCTGTTTTAGAAAGTGCCCGAGGACTGAGCTTCACATGAGAACTGATATGGCTCATGTTACATTTTTAACACTTTTTGTCAGAAAATGTTGGCTATTGAGACAGTATGGCATAAAAACACACCACAGGCCAGTTTAAACATGAGCACTACGGCTCAACATGTCTGAACGATGTATGCAAACCACCGGCTTCATCTAAAAAATGTGATGTGAACATTATTTTCCTCATATTCTCCATTGTTGCGGCTCCTCTCTTCCCAGTCTGTCAGTAACGCTCTGTTTACTTCCTGTCTCTATGAAGCCCCTCCTTCTGAAAAGCACACTGTGCTCTGATTGGTCGGCTGGATCAGTGTGTCGTGATTGGTCGAGTGCTTCGAGTGTGTTTGGGAAATGTCCCGCCCCTTATCATAACCGCCAGTTTAACACACTACCAACTCAACCAGGCCCCTCCCCTTTATTCTGCGCATTAATTATTATAATGAGGAATATTGTGACGTGTTCGTTCCCGGAAGAAACTCAAGACTAAAATGGAGGCGTTTCAGGAGTTCAGAAACAGACACTGATATAGAGAAGAACTCCCTTTTTTATGCTCAAACAACATACACACTAAAGACAGATGAACATGGGGAAAAAGCAGAATAGGAGCTCTTTAAATAGTGAAAATGACTTGCACCATCAGGTCTATTATAATAATAAAGAAGCTTTTCAATTAACAGCTCTAAAAGTGCTCTTCTCAACCCCTGCTGATTTCAAGCATGCAAGTATCTAAAGGGTAAATGATTTGTCTCGTGTTTGTTTTAGTGAATAATGTCAGGCCTCCGGTTGAAGATTGATCTCATTATATAAGAGAGCCTTTACAAAATGACCCGCCAAACTTTGACCTCTTTTTCTGTAAGAACTGGAGAAAAACGTGCAGAATAACGGGTGTCGAGACGAAGCGGCGAGTGCATACCTGTGCAGTGAGATCAACACACACACATTCACACTCATGAGCTCATATAAAGCGTGTCAGCGGTGTGTGATTGATGGTTCCTCACAGTAAAAGAAGCCGCATAAGAACAGAATGTGCTAGAACCTCCAACAGACTGATGGTGATATATGGTGGTCATTATACCCAGCGTGAAGCTTAAAAGGGTCATAAAGTCATCAGACTCTTCCAATAACCAAACGCACCGCCTAACTAAAGCACTTGTACTGGCATCGATGGTTCCATGAGGAACCTTTAACAACTTTTCAATGCACAAAATGTTCTTTATAGAGGAACAAGGTTCTTATTAATATGTTCCTCACATTAAGAAATGATCACTGAAAGGATTTCCAAGGCAGCATTGCATCTATCCTTCACATAGACAATATGGAATGTCTTGCTGGGGTCAGCCCTATGTTCCCACAGCCCTATGTTCCCACAATTCTAAGTTTTTTTTTTTTACTGAAAATTTTGACAATTAGGCCCTATCTTCCCACAGCCCTGTTCCCACAACCATATGTTCCCACAGCCCTATGTTCTCTCATTTAACTATGTCCCCTATGAAGGGTAGGTTTTAGTGCTTGTGCTGGTACAGGGATAGCCCAATTACATCCCAGACAAGTCTCCCTCCTGTGAGGGATAGGTTTTAGGTATGTGAAACAATCAAGCCTATTTCCCCCACGAAGGGTAGGTTTTAGTGCTTCTATTGGTACAGGGATAGCCCAATAACATCCCAGACAAGTCTCCCTCCTGTGATGGGTAGGTTTAGGTATGTTAGGGTTAGGGTTAGGGTTAGGGCTGTGGGAACATAAGGCTGTGAAAACATAGGGCTGTGGGAACATAGACATGCTCCCGTTTTGCTAACATTATATTTACATTTTTTTCCAATTGCTAACAAACAATTTTGCAAACTAGGCTTGTTTTATCAAAATACTGAACACAATTCACAAAACCACATATACCCAAACTGCAAAATACCCAATATATCCTGCAAAATGAAGCACTGCAACCAAAACTAAACACAAATATCAAAATCAAACTTTTGCACGAAATGGCACACACTTCATTCATATTAGCAGATTTTTGTCTAACCAACTACACACTGTTGGTGTACTAAATATTAAATACTAAAATAGTTCAAATTGTAGAAAATTCTGCAGATTGTTCACATGCACAGAAATATTTGCAGATACACACACATGCTGTTGAAACAATTATTATTATTATCATTTTTTTCACTGAACAATTCAGTGCAACATATGCACAGCAGAAATATTTACATTGGACTGAACAAAAGTATGCTCACAAAAAACAGTAACCTGAAAAAGATTGAAGTGTTAACAGTGAACCATTGAGGTGTTTGGTCAGGTGACACATGTATCGGCCAATCAGCTCATGGAGTGTCATTTTGAATGGCAGAGTTTTGAAATGGCAATCATGTGACTTTATGTCAGATTGTTGTGTGTTACGCAGAGAACCGTGTTCAGTGCGTTTAAAAAGTGCCATTTTGAATTGCAAAATGTGTGTAAACCAGAAATTGTGTTTAGACTTTTGGAGACTTGAGAAGAGGTTTTGCTCTCTGTGTGTGAGTTTAAATAATTGTGCTGTGTGTGTCATTTTAGTGTGTTAGCAATTGGAAAAAACTGATTTTTTTTTCTGAACATTCCAAACTTTTAAATGCTTTAAAAATGTTTTCTCTTGGTTACACAAACGTTAAGGCAACATTCCATTTCGCAAACATTATGGGAATGTGACTTTGAACGTTCCAAAACAAGTCGTAACATTTAAAAAACGTTACATGAACGTTCAACTAGAACGCTTCAGAGAAAACCTCCATGAATGATGTATAAATAACAATTTTTGTGCTTGTTTTGAACATTATTAAAGGAGCTGTATGTAAGAAATGTATTTCAATTAATCATAAAATGGCCCTGATATGTCACTAGACATTAAAGGGTTAGTTCACCCAAAAATGAAAATTCTGTCAGTAATTACTCACCCTCATGTTGTTCCAACCGCGTAAGACCTTCGTTCATCTTCGGAACACAAATTAAGATATTTTTGATGAAATCTGAGTGCTGGGTCACTTCTCCATAGGCTGCTAGGTGGCCCAGACTTGCTGGCCCAGAAAAGTTATTAAAGAGATCGTTAATATAGTCCAAGTGACTACAGTGGTTCAATCTTAAGTATATCAAGCGACGAGAATACTTTTTGTGCGCAAAAACAAACAAAAATAACGACTTTATTCCACTATTCATTTCCTTCTCTCTGGACCTCTAGTTGGTTCGCGTAGTGTTTTTGCGCAGCGCGTCTGTGTTACACGTCACCACGTAGGCTCACTATTGGCCGACGCTTGTCATGTGTGTGATGCGTGATGACGTATAACACAGACGCGCAGCGCAAAAACACTACGAGGCCCAGAGAGAAGGAAATGAATAGTGGAATAAAGTCGTTATTTTTGTTTGTTTTTGCGTACAAAAAGTATTCTCGTCGCTTTATAAACTTAAGATTGAGCCACTGTAGTCACTTGGACTATATTAACGATCTCTTTAATAACTTTTCTGGGCCAGCAAGTTTGGGCCACCTAGCAGCCTATGGAGAAGTGACCCAGTACTCAGATTTCATCAAAAATATCTTAATTTGTGTTTCCGAAGATGAACGAAGGTCTTACGCGGTTGGAACAACATGAGGGTGAGTAATTACTGACAGAATTTTCATTTTTAGGTGAACTAACCCTTTAAGAAATCATGTTTATTTCAAATACTTATATCACTGACAACAGTAGTCCGGCCAGGATATTGTCATTTAAAAGTGAAGTTGCAGCCCTCAACTGATGTTGATGTTGTCATGTTGTGTTTTGGCCTGATGCTCCACCCTCCGGCTATCTACCAATCACGAAGTCAGTAGTGTTTCGGCATCCGGGTTGCCAGATCTGCTCTAGTTACCACAGCTGCAGCTACAAACGTTCCTGCTGGATCCTGCAGCCTATCTGGCAACCCTCGAGTCAGGGGGGAGGGGGAGGGGATACACCGCTCTATAATAATTTGAAAGTGATTGCAGTCCCAGTTTTGGCCACAATCTTATGGTTCCTTTAAAGACCAGATAATGTTGAACAAACAATATATTAATGTTACTGGAAGAACATTTGCCAGAACGTTTTCCACTGCAAAATACCTCCAAGAACGGATTATGTTCAATCTATTAAAAATACTATATTTGCATTTTTTTTCAGCATTACCTGAATAACATGGATTCACCCCTAACAGAGAACATTCTGGCAACGTTCTCTCAAAGTAATGAACAAACGTTCTTCCAGTAATGTTAATAGAACGTTCGTTCAAAGTTATCTGGCTTTTAATAATGTCCTCAAAATGTTATTTATACATAGCCTGGAAATCCAGACCTAAATCTAAAAGATGAATGGTCTGGCGTCAACTAATGAAAATCGCCCAGCTCGAGGGGTGGCACCAAGCGTGCATTTGAAAATCTCACTGCACGCAATTGGATAACACTACGACCAATCACAACAATAAACCCCATATGCTTAGCTATACCAGCGGAGCTAGCTGGTAGATTAGACTCTTGCCGTATCCGGTCGGCAAAACAGCAAAAACGCCCTTCTTGCAAAGGAAGGATTCGAGCGCCGTCTTCTGTTCCTGTTTTAGATAAAAAGCCAAGTCTAACTCGTTCATTGTAGCGGCCAAAGCCGTTTCAAACAACTGGTGTTCATCCATAACCATCTTGCACTGTTTACTAATGACTTCGACGTCACAGCGCTGTTGTCATCTCGCCTCTGACCCGCCTATATCAGATAACCCGATGTGATTGGTGCAGCTCAGATCGAGGGGCATATTTAATGAGCATCATTACTGGACACCAGAGTAACTCGCTGAGCAAATTCAACTTGTGCTCTCGTGAGAACTCTAGATTACCAGGGTAATTTATACATCGTTCATGGGAACGTTCTAGTTGGATGCTCATCTAATGTTCTTTAAATGTTACTACTTGTTTCAGAACGTTCAGAGAACATTCAAAAGTAACATTCCCATAATGTTTGTTCCCTCAATGATCACATAACCAAGAAAACATTCAGAAAACATTCAAAAACTTAATGGGATCGGTCCTTTCGTCAGCTGGGTTCACATGCACTATTTGTATGACACAAGCAGTTGCTGTCTATGTAGTGATCTTACGAGGTTCGGTCTCAGCTCAGACTTCCATTGATAAAAATGCATCATATTTTATAAGATATAGTGAATCTATTCACAGCAAGGCATGTCAGTCCGCGGCGTCAAGATCTATTTCTGCTATATGGGTCACTAATGTAACTGGCCATCCAAAAATACCTGCAGTCTCTTCCAGCGCTGTGCGGATACACGGATATGAAGACCTTCCTCAAATGGATGTCAGCGTTCATGGAATAACACACACTACTGTACAGTTATATTTGCTAGTGTTTCTGTATGCATTGAAAACTTGCATGACAAGCATTTGCCAAAAATGTGCAGAGCACACTGCATTGAATCCCGTATCCCATGATGCAATGCGCCAAACGTTGCATTGCAACGGAGTCAAGAAGAAGGCGATCCGTTAGCATGATTTAAATGCTGCCATTTTTTTTTTTTGCATATCTTGCATCATCTCTTTGCAGAAGCTTCAGGATGAGTGTGTTTGATTTCGCTCAAGGACATGCACATGTTTTCACACGAGTGAAGCTGGCAGGGAGATCGGTTCGATCGCAGATATGCAAAGTCATCTGAATTCACTCTGCAGTGTGTAAATATACGCCTGTTAACAGACTAAAACAACAAGATCTCTGCTTAACAATTAAAAAAAAGATTGATATTGAATATGACACCCTTGATTCCACTCCCAGGAGTTATTATGAGACTCAACATGGATCAAATGCTGTGCAGAGGAAAGGACTAAATAATGAATAATCAAGTATTATTGGCATGATAGAAGTCTATACTCTGCAAAAGCATCTAAAAATATCAGTATCCAGCTAACACTCTAACTAACTATTCCACTCCCAGGAGTTATTATGAGATTAAAGTTATTAGAGTAAAAGATTAAATAATGAATAAAGTAGAAATCAAGTATTATTGGCATGATAGAAGTCTATACTTCCAGCTAACAAAATATTGTTCTAAGAACGTTTTGCATTCCCATTAAGTTACGAAAACGTATTTTTCTGAATGTTCTCTTTGTTGTTTTTTCCTTGGTTATATAAACGTCAAGGGAACATTCCACTGATACATTATGCAGAGATTATGGGAATGTTACTTTTGAATGATCTCTGAACGTTCTGGAACATAGTAACGTTTAGACCAACTAAAACGTTTCAGATTTTTTTTGTGCAAGCACTTTGAGAACATTATTAAAGTCTGGATAACTTTGTCAGAACGTTTTATTAATTTTATCAGTCCTTCACGTCTTTTGCGATCTCAATATTTCTGGCTAGTTGATAATACCCTTCAAAATCAACTGATCCTTTTCCTGTTTCGCACCTAAACTCTGGAACGGTCTTCCTTGTTCAGAAAGCAGACACACTGTCAGTTTACATCTAGACTAAAACACATCTCTTTGACCTGACATACACCCAACACAGTATCACATTTCTATAATTCAATGAAGGATTGTTAGGCTGTATCTGTATTGTCACTTCTCATGACACCAGATATAGGCTTGTTCTTCTTCGTAAGAAGAATGGCATCTATGCTAATATTACTCTCTCTGTTTATCCCGAGGTTACCGTATAGTCAGCCGGATCCGGGCCGGATGAAGACTTGACAGCCATCGGCACAGATCCTCAACAGAGACCACAAGAACCAGGTCCTCCGTACAGAAAATCCATCCTCAAGCAGAAGGATGGAAGAATATGTGAATGCTATGATCCACAATCTGATTTCTGACACTAATCACACCGTGATCATTCGTTGTCCATGGAGAACTGAGGGACTGAGGTTTCCTTTCTCCATTCTGTCATCTGATGGAGTTTGGGTTCTTGCCACTGAGATCCGGCTTGCTCAGCTTGACACTTAATATTCAGAAATATTATTGATCTGACTGCACTGACGCTGTTGTATAAGAACTGAACTGAGCGATGGTGACATCATTTTTGCAGAACTGCTTTATTGATGCAAATTAACTAATTGAATAATTGTTGATCTTTACAACAGAACTGAATCAACACTGAACTGACTTCAGCTGAACATCAGCCGGAACGCATCATTTTCCTGATATCACTGTAAAGCTGCTTTGAAACAATCTGTGTTGTATAAAGGGCTATAAAGGTGACTTGACTTGACTAACGTTACTGGAAGAACGTTTGTTCATACATTTTTCGAGAACCTTGTCATAAAAAAGAGGACCGTTATAAAAAATAAAAAATACATTTTTTTATATAGGCATAATAAAACATAAAATAAAACAGAATAATAAAGTAAAGTAAAATTTATAAAATAAAACAAAACAAACAAACAAATAAATAAAACACAACAAATAATAAAATAAAATAAAATAAAATAAAATAAAATAAAATAAAATAAAATAAAATAAAATAAAATAAAATAAAATAAAATAAAATAAAATAAAATAAAATAAAGCCGTGACCGAACAAAAACACACTTATCCCCCTCGAGGAGAACACGATCTGCCGTACACACTCGGGCAGCTGATCCCGAAGATGATCTGTGTAAGAGACCCTCCATTACTTTGTGTGTGTGTTGCTGTAATTTGATGCTCGTGCCGTGGAGGGGTTTGCCATCACATGGTGGAAATTTCCACGCGCTCCTCCCAGTGAAACGGGTTTGATCTCGAGGAGCGACGCCAGTTTCTCTTCATCCTGCGAGATTTGCGCTGATTCCTTCAGGATCCAGGTGGGTTCGTACACAAACACACACAGACACACATTTATTTCCAGAATGAAAGTGAAAGATTGATGATGTTGCGCCTTCGCTACATCACTGATCTGTGTGTGCGCGAGGACGAAACGAACCATTTAAAAGCATCACTGGATGTAGAAGAAATGGCTCTGTGTTGTTTTTAATTCCTAGAACGAGCACTTTAAAGATTATATGAATGGTTTTTTTTTAAATGTAGAAATTGTTTCAAGGCTCCTAAACGACTAAAGTAACGTTTGCGTGTAATATATCTCCTAATGAACTTACTAAAGCTTGTTCTGTATAGGCGCTTGCAAACATTGAAGCAACATGTTTGAAACACTATAGATTGTATAGAAAAGATATATTCCAAAAAGCTGGGTTTTTAAATGTGTGTTTTGAATATTTTGATGAATATTGTGTTGGTTTCACGCACACAAAGCGAATGTTTGGCGCGCGTGCATTCAGTCAATCAAACCTGCAGCATTATGGCAAGCCGGCTTAACATTTAATCAAGTACTAGTATCTATGTGCATGCCACTAGTACTTATTTTTAAGATACTAGTATCTATTCCACAAGGTACTAGTACTTATTTATTAGTTTCTAGTGCTACACAAAGTGATTAACAGCATAACATATCTATTTAAAATATGATTTTATGACGTTTTTATCAGGAATAAACACTGGTTGACGCATTTCCTTGTTTGTGCATTATTTGCAACGAGGAAGAAGCTTCTAAACCGGAGCTTTATTTGTTTCCATAGGAAAATATTGTTCTTATTCCACCTATACATTTTTATGCTAATGAGCATTTATGAGCAGTTTTTTTTTTATTAGCAAGTCCACTGTCTTTGCTTTGCAAACTATGTTTAAACACTAAACTGGCGAGTAACAAAGCAAAAGAGTGAGAATGAGAGATCTGACTGACTCCATGTGTTGTAATTGTATTGAGTTTTATTGTAATCCAGAACATTCTGTAATGTGTGATCCGCCCACCAATGCTAAACTCATTCACACACATGCATTGCACTTCCACAGGGATCGGACCTTTAAAACTTCATGAGCACAACCATTAATTACTGGCATTGCATGCATTTTACACTTTAACACCGAATGTAGATTCTGACTTATAAAGCTCTTCAGTTGCATAGTAGGTTTTGCTTTTGTTAGTTTTATTTTTGTAATTTTTTTTAAGTGCAAACATTTGATGCAAAACATGTTTCAACAGAACACCATGGACCAGTTATGACTAATATAGATGTGTTTATTTGTTGAGGTTTTGGATCTTTTAGATGGAAACAACAGTTTATGATCATCAAAGAACTGATTATGCAACCTATCCGTCGAGTAGTTATATTCCTGAACTGTTCGGACTTTTACGCCATTTTTTTGTTTGAGGCCCAGCACAGTAAAACTGGTAAAAGTAAACATACACTTACACAATTTAAATATGCAAAGCCATGACTCTGTGAACCGTAGTAAACCTGTTTGTCAGGTTTCAGTCAGAGATGAACAATAGCCATCAGTCATTTCAGATAATGTACACAAAATGTAAAGCTGTGACGTGGAGGTGGTGTCTTGTATCGCATTCTCAACCCGTATTTTCCTGAAAAGAAGTTGCACCTGACTGTGAGTCATACACACACACACACACACACACACACACACACACACACACACACACACACACAGAGACACAGACACACACACACACACACACACACACACACACACACACACACACACACACACACACACACACACACACACACACACACACACACACACACACACACACACACACACACAGACACACACAGGTAAGTTGCATCGGATTCCATTCAGAAATAATGTAAAATACCATTTACAAACATTATAAAGACTATAAACGTGTATTTTATTCCCCTCACTCCACACTGAATTCTCTACATTTGAGGTATTCAGGACACAAATTAAAAATATAAGTATAAAACAAACATGAATGATAGTGTATAAAGTATAAAGCAAGCATGAATCATTCGTTTAGGCTTGGCATTTATTATAAAAGCCAAACCTTAACGAATGTGTTTAAAGCAAAACTGAAACTACTGGCATCTTGGAAATGTGGAAAACTGCAAATTAAAATCCAATTGTGTGCGCCAGTGTTAATTTAATTTTATTAATATTTTGAATTAGCTTTTATTCGTATAATTTTATTTTTGTTTTTAGTCATTTCGTTGTGCTTTCGTCATGTTATACGGTTTTTAAATCCTGACATTTAAGTTTAATTCATTCTTATTTTCAATATTTAATAATTGTAGTGCTCCAACTTAAACTTTACGCATGTTGCGCTTGCTTGACGTTAACTGCATTGTATAAGTCGCTTATACAATAATTCAAAGAATGAATGTTTTCATGTCATCATGGCAGTCATTGGGTTCAGTATTTCTCCAATAATGGAAGCGGTTCATTATAATCGCTGGTTCTGAGACCATACTGTAATTATGGCGCAAACCCAAAGACCAAAATAACCTCAGAGAACAAACACAATGTTCCTGTCAAACCGAGCCAGATCAGAAACACACAGAACTTCACCTTTCCAATGGCACTTAATAGACGTTTATGATAAAACTTGATTTTATTTATGATAATTATGATCATAAGGTGTTGTTATGAAATATGACTGCCCATGAAAAACTCTATAGTGTTGATATATGGTTACTTAGTGGTTGTTAGCACAATGCTAGTGTGTTTCTATGTGATTTCTCACTGTTTTCATGACAGGAGTCCATCTTCACGATATGGTCCGGGTCTGCTAGGTTAAACTCGTGCATCTGAAGTAACATCACACTCTCCTCAACAAGCAGAAGTTGAATGCTTTCATTAGGGGAACAGTGCGCTCTATTCTTTCTCAACTTCTGTAAAGGATTGGATCTGTCGTCATTCACCTTCATCTTTCGTTATTTTCAGTTCGGGTCAGTCCATTATGTGTTCTGCTATGTCACTGATGTCACAAGCAATGAGCAAATCGATAGACTGATAAGATGTTGGACAGAGAGTTGAAACCAAGGACATGACAGCTAGAAAGTAGACTTTTGAAACTCGGTTTATACTTGCCATTCATTTTATACTTGCATAGCAGTTTTTGTAAAGGTCAAGCACCAAAAGTCTGTAGCAACTTTTGGACGGTAATCCATGGCAGCCCCGAGATTGTGCGATTTAAAAGTTGTGAAATTTGGCACACTGCTAGAGGAACGTCTCATCTACTATTATGGGAAATTTGAGGTCTTTATCTGAAACCGTCTAGCGCCACCAACAGCTCAAAATTTGCACTTACATTTCTATTTCTATAGGATCGTAATGCTTCGTAATTCAGTGAAAATGATGGTGTAACTTTTAAGACCACTAGATTTTTTGTTATTTTGAAGTTTGTCAGAAACATATTTAAAAAATATTTATATTTAAATACATATTTAAAAGTGTTTTTCACAGTACACATTGTTTTTAAAGGAACTTTACAGAAAATAGTGATGTTAATGTTTATAATATCTTAATGTATTCATGCCAGATAGTCCAGGGTCATGACAGTGCTTCAAATTTTCACTGGTTCCACCAAAAAAATACAAATACATAAACAAATAAAATAAAAAGTTGTATTGTTTCTTGACCCATGGATCCAAAATGTTAGGAATTTCACAATTCTCGTTTTATTCCAATTTCGATTAAAAAATAAGGACATTTCTTTAACACTTGTGTTGAAAACTAAACCAGGGCTGCGTCTGAAATCACACACTCTCTTGAGTAAGCACTTACGTTGAATAAATATCTACCTAGCAACTGCTAAAAAGCTATAATATGAATGTAATCCAGACGTATTCCCCATGTTGTCATCGTCATGTGACCTACCAGTGTCAGTCACATCACTTCACTGCCGTTCTCAAACCCTCTTCTATGATAAATAATGATCACATGAATATAATGTTGAAAATACAAGTACGAGTGTCAGGTTTCAGATTTTATGGGGTAAAGGTTCCTGCCGTCTGTCTCTCTGCTGGTTGATATATTTGTGTAACGTAATCTCGAGCCGTACGCTGGATAATCTTAGAGCTGAAGGAGAACATGAGTCCTGCTGCAAGCGTTCGGAGAAATAACGCCACTGAGACCGTCTAAGATCAGTGCACAGGTTTGAGAACTGAATCATGTGTTGTTTGGGACGATTTGTCCCGTTTTTCCCTGGTGTTTTCGGAGCGAGAGTGTGGAATGTTGCTTCCCAGTGTGGCATCTCTCGCAACATTTCTCTGTTTCTATGGCAACTTTTGTTTTTTTTTAAAGCATCTTTTTGCATGTACATGCTCCAAGATAGTGTGTCCTAGAAGCCACGATAATACCATGAGCAACTATTCAGAGCCGTGTTTCCCAACCATATTCCTGGAGGCACACCAGCAGAGCACATTTTGGATGTCTCACTTATCAGACTCGTCTATTTCGGGTCTCGGAGTCTCTACTAACAAGCTGGTGAATGAATCAGATTGACCTTTTTCACATTTCCGGGGTTCTCAGAAGAGGAAGTTGTTATAGTTGGGCAAACTTAGTTGGGAAAACGACAAGTGTTTTTGGCGATCTCATTTTCCCCAACAGAAAGAAATCGACGATAGCTTTAAGACTTTTATTTTTTATTTAATTTTTTATAATTTTTTTTATTTTGTTGGTCAAATTGCTGTATTAGAAACTCTCAAGCTGTAGCATAACTAGCGTTAAGTCGTTTTCTGAAATGTAATGCTAATATAACATGATGGTATAGTTGGGATGCACCGATATGAACATTTTGACAGATACCGATAACCGATAATTCTTTATATTCGAAAGCCGATAACCGATATTTTGGTCAATAAATCTAAATCCAAATTTTTATATAATTTTTTGAGATCCTGATTACAAAAGTCGCACCACTTCCCAAGCACAAACAGATACAGTTACAGTAGCCTGTAGTAAACCTGTGTAAGATTCCTGAACTTTTAACATTTATTTTACACTCTGATGGCAAAATTTCTTTATAAAACAAACAAAAAAATAGATATTGTCTTACAACGAAATAAAATAATGCCTAAATAATGCAAACAGGGTGGGAAACATTTTTGTTCTTGTCGTCTCTTATTCTAATACGAAATGGTGTCTAAATAATAAGTAAATATTGGTTAATTTTTGGGGCGCTGGGTAAGTGGTTATTTCAGACTCGGTCAAAGTGTTTTGTTTGTTTGAGGTTGAAATATTTGAGTTTTTGTTAGTAGCAAGTCAGTTTATATTTACTTTTTTTAATATTCTAATGCTCTGAGTGTGATGTTGAGGTGTTGTGTTTCTGTGGCCCGTTGTGTGGTTGACCCTTGAGCCGGAGCTGCTGATTGGCTCGTGGCGTTGAGTGTGTTGAAGTGTCTCCATATAAGGAAAGGCCCCTCGGCACAGGAAGACTCGTTCTCCTTGAGATTGGAGCACCTGCATCATTCAAGACAGTAAGAATTTACTTTTTACAATGACTAGTCAATAATATGTGACGACATGCAGACGCAGTTGATTGATTATTGGACTCTGTCAATAATTTGTCATTTTTGTGGGTAGGAAATGCATCTTATTGGATGGTTTGATTGATTGACTGGGATTATTTGTGTAGTGTGATGTGCTGCATTGGTTTAAGCTCAAGACTGGTATTCAGAAGGTTGTTGGCTAGACTTTCCAGAGATGGAAACTACTAAATATTCTGTTTGCATCATTGATCATTATTTTCACGGTAAAGCTGCTTTGAAACAATCTGTATTGTATAAAGCGCTATAGAAATATATAAGTGACTTGACCATCATAAATTGGCAATTCGCCAGTTCTAAGTTTAGCACTTTGGATTAGAGCAGCTGGTAAAAGACTAATTCTACACTGAAAATTTGGAGTAGAAACAATTTTCGCTCAGACATTGGTTGTAAATGTCAAACAATTGCAAGGAAAAGGCAAGTAATACGTTGAATTAAACGTGAAATTTAGTTGTAGACAAACTGAAATGGTGTTTTCCTGTAAAACGGACTCTTCGATGTATATTAGTTTTCAGTATTTCAATTGGCACTGGATTTTTTAATGGCCTATTTTGATATCTAGAGATATATAGTGTTAGTATCTGATATATCTAGAACTACATTACACATTTTGTTTTTATGTTTTACACAATATTTACAAAATTCACCAATAATTGTAGATGCTTTTAATCTGTCAAGATGAAGTGGATTTGGTAATTGGCCAATTCCGGCCAATAGTCGGTCTGGTTGTGGCTTCAGAATTTCTGATCGGAGTTGAATGTAGTTTCAGTTCATCTCTGGGTTTTGTGTGTGTGTGTGTGTGTGTGTGTGTGTGTGTTTGCACATGGCATCACTGTTCATCTCTGGGCTTGTGTGTGTGTGTGCACATGGCATCAGTAGCGAATGCAGATTGGCGTCTGCTGGTTTGGCGTTCGAGAGCGTCCGTGAGGGCGAGCGACCCCAGATTCTTGCCCCAGTGCAAACAGAAGTTGATGCAACGCGTCTGTCGCTTATCTCGAACTCATTTCTGGAAGCCCGTGTGCCCTTCAGTGACGCAGGTGGAGGGGAGAGGGGGCGGAGCTTCACGCGGAGAGCTGGAGAATTGGAGCGTCCTGATTGGCCGAGTCAGGCCCTCCCAATGCTCTTTAAAGCGGCCGCTCACCTCCAAGGCTAAAACGAAGCTCATCCTTGTTCTGTCCGCACATCAAGTGTCCTGCGTCTGACCGGCTCTCATTGTGAGTAACCAGACACCATTAATAGATTATAACCTGGGTTAAAGTTAGAGGAGATCTGTTGAAAGTGTGAGTTTTTGCATTTGGTTGCTCATTGCTGGAGTTTCGGTGTGTGTGTGTGTGTGTGTGGTCTGTGTCAGTTCCAGCCGGCTAGTTGAAGAATGCTGGTTGAAGCACAAACACAGACATTCTCTTTGAAGAGCGAGTGTTTCTCGTGTCGTAAAACGCTCAGGTCAACTCCAGCTGCTCGGAGAAACTCGCCAGAACAGCTTGTTGACACTTGAAAACAAATTGGTGTAGAAACAGTTTGCAAGTAAATGTTAAATTAAATTGCCTGCAGTTTCTTTGTAATTAAATATAAGTCGTTGAATTAAGTGTGAAATTTTGAAATGGAAAAACTGATTAGTAGTTTCTTCTGTAATGAACCGTGTAAAGCGGTTTAAAGCCACTCCACACGGGATTCACTTGGACTGCATGTTAACACTCTGGTTTAAATGGTTGAGTTTACTTGCTGCTTATTTTGTTGTTACTTCAAAATGCTGAAGGCGAGGAGAGGCGTGAGATTATCGGAGAAACATTTGAGGTTTACATTTGTTCTCTTTTTCATTTCTTTGCTGTCAAGGACGAACAATTGAAGTGTGTCTAGTGTTTTTATAGTTCTGCTTCTGGTCGTAAATCTAAAAGAGTTTTATTGTGTTGAGAGCTGCAAGTAAAGTCCTGTGTTATGAGAATGTCAGATTTTTTTTAAGGAGTGGGTTGCATTAGTAAGTGTCTTGCTGGGTATGTTGGGTCAACTTTCTTTTTTTTTTACTGGTTAGTCTGGTTTTTCAAGGCTGAAGTTTGTTGTTCTTGATGTCTTGACAGCTGAAGTCACATATTTAAATGCTTAGTTCAAGCTAGGGAACCAAAATCTTCTATCATGGTATGAGTAATTTTAAAATCCGGGAATGTTATTTACATTACTGTTTATTAATTTAGCAATAGCTTTTATGCTTTTACACACAAATGAGGAATATGTTAATATGAATTTAATCATCTGGCTATGCCTATTATTTATAACCCAGTAATAGAAATTCTTTACAAATGAAAGGTGCTTCAATAATGCGATTGTTCTTATTTGGAACTCGATGGATACAAAGTATCAGATTATGCATATGAAATGAATGAATAAAACAGCTTCACGTTATGAAACTCGAAACAGTGAAACGTGAAGTAAAGCCGCGATATCAAGGTCCGAGAGTTATGGACATGTAGAAATTAAAGTTGAAGCAACAATCTCCTCCCGAAAATCCCCCCAAAAAGTCAGTTGGTGCCTCAGTTACTTCGTTTAGAGAAGCTGTCAATCACAGCTGTCAATCATGAAGTCATGTTCCCGTTTTTATAGCATCAAATAACTAAGACCAAACTTGTTAAAAAAATGAACACTTAAACTTAAATCAGCATGACAAAAACTACCTAAAATGACAGAAAACATATTTGAATTTTTTTTTTTATTTGAAGTGTAATTTGTTTTGTTCTTCAAACCTTCTTTGTTTCAGAAAAAACGTCCCATAAACAATCAATAAATAACGTTTTTTTTCGCTAACGTTTTGAGAACGTCTTTAAAGCAACTCTAAGGAAATTTTTTTACTTTCAAATAATTTTTCCATAATCGTATCAGTGGTTCATCAAGTCGTAACAGGGTGAAAGGCACTTCTGGATTCACTTTGCGTCCCTATATCTGCTATAACCACACTATGCAAGTTTGCCAAAGCGGGTCGCGTTTCTGTAGTTCAAATGAGACATAAGAAAACTACACATTTGAGTTGCTTTATGGCAAGCGTTACAATAGTCATTATTTAGGATTTCTTCGTTTGTGATGTCGCAATACATCATACTTTCATGAAATCATGCATCATACTCTACCTTGTCTGTGGACATCGTTCATTCTGAAGCCTAAAGTAATGGACAATTCCGCTTCCAACCTGTAGGGGGACCGAAGAGGAAAAGTTCCTTAGTGTTGCTTTAAAGACCAGATAACTTTGAACAAACGTTCTATTAACGTTACTGGAAGAACATTTGCTCATAGTTGGATTAAAGAAAGTATATTACATTGCAGAAGTGTTTTTTCTGATTTTTGCGGTTACCAGTGTTTTATAAAAGTAGTAAGCCACTGTCTACATGTATGACGTTGCAGCTGCACAAAGGAACACAGTAAAAAACTGTTTACTCAGTGTAAAACTGTTCTCATGTGTGAATCCAGTAAACGTACCACATCTGTGTGCAAGAGAAGCTTCCCAGTACTGTGGGCCAGAATGAGACCTGTGGAATATTTTCAGCTTTCCATGAGTCTATAGTTCTCTCTGGCCACATTTATGAATATATCAATGAGGGCTTTGTGTTGGTGGGATTGTGGGTAATTGGGTTCAAGAATGGTTTGGCTGTGTTTTGGACTGTCTTATGTAATGCTCTCCGACTCATTGGAAATGGTTTTCAGAACGGATTGTGCCTAACATGGGCTGGAAATAGCTGACCTGAGGCCAGTTGAGTGTTGTGCGCTCATAACAGGTGTGTGCTGGAGCGGCCCTAAACGCGTCTGATTCCAGAGCTCATGCGTCATGGAGCGGATCAGACGCACAGATACATGAGTCCTCAACCCAAACATCGAACAAACACACCCTTTATGTGGACCTGGAGCAAAACACTGAGAACTACAGCAATCCTCAACAGGGAATACATAATCCTGAGTCGAGCCACAGTGACGTGTGCGATCGCAGTGATAAAATATCAAACCCGTCAACAGCCCAATTTGTGTACTTCGATTATTGTGCGTTTTCCAGGATTATTGAACCTGTTGTGAAACTAGAAATTGGCACAACAAAGAACATATCTCATCCATATCCACTATTGTGTCCATAAAAATGCAAAATGGCCCAAATCAAATTCATGGGTTTATTTTGTCTTTTTGGAAGATGTTTTGCATGAAAAGCACTAATATGTTTTTGGTCTGCCCAGTTTTTATCAGGACAAACTTTAAAGGTCTTATTTTGTATGCTGGACCCAATTTGTATCAAATACTCTTAGGGCCCTATTTTATCGATCTGAAATGCAAGTATCAAACGCGAAACGCACGTAACTTTGTGGGCGGGTCTCTTGCGCCTGACGCAAATCTAAAATGGGTTGGTCTGAAGTAGCTTCATTACTCATAGGTGTGGTTTGGGCGTAACGTGCAATAAACCAATCAGAGCGTCATCTCACATTCCCTTTAAAGGTGGGGTATGTGATTCTCTTTTTTTGTCCATTTTTTCAAAATCACTTGAAATCCTATTCCTAACCCACTTACAGCCACTGAGTTAGAAGCACTGAAATGAAAATTAAGCAATTTAATCATCTGTGGAACGGGCAGGACTCGAAAAACTCCAGCCAATCATTTCCAAGACCACCTAGAATCATTGGACAGTAAGTTCGTCAATCAAACGGTCGTGCCATACCCCCCCTCCCCCATACCCCTCCATGTTCTTCGAATGGGTGGAGTCAGGGCCAGCGTTGGAGGAAAGAAGGTAGGACCATTTGAGTTGTGTATTTTCGCCAGGAGCGGTTCACAGCCGAGGAGACTGACGTTCTCGTCAGGGCCGTAAAACATAGAGAAGTGACATTGTACGGGGATGGAGAAACCCACCAAAATTAGCTTCGGTTAAACAGGCGTATAATAATTTGGGTAAATGTGTAAGCTCGATTTATGCCTATTTTTACACATCTTCATGGACACCACAATGATTTCCCTCATGTGGTAATATTTTTCCTTGTAATTATGTATGGTTTGCAAAAATGGGAACTGCTGCGTCTGTGTAGAGTAGAGAAGCAAAGTGTATGTGCGTTGTGCACACGCTACATTATGGCCAAGCATGCGCCCTTAAGATAGCATCTGAACGCGCCACTGAAAACGCGCCACTGACTTTAGACTAGGTTTCTCCTGGTCTGTGGCGGAATTGTTTTCTGAAACTGCAAAATAGCACCAGGGAACGTTTGCGCCGGAACACGCCTCCTCTTTTCGCTGAACCACCCCCGGGAGCGCAAGTTCATTCCCTAATTTACCGACGTGCGTCTGTGGAGGGAAAAGTCCGCTGTGCGTCTGGTGCAAAATAGGAATGATACATGCGTCGGTGTACAAAGTCAATTGCGCTGGGTGCAAGATAGGGCCCATAATGTATCTTGTATATACAGTTGAGTTGTATATACGTAATTTTTTGTCTTTTTTTCTAATTGATGTTTGTTGAATCAGTCTGTGAAGCTGATATGGCACTAGATTTAAATCCAACTAACCTTTACACTAACCAAAACACAAGGATGGATTTTACCGTGGTAAAACTGTAGCGGGTCAGATTTGTGTTGTATTGAGGTTCTAGGGATTGATTTATCTCAAGTTCAGGGATTCAGTCGATACGTTTGCCTCTGAATGTTGTTATACTGACTTGTCTTGCAGGATCAGTTCATGGTCACTTGTCATAAACTAAGAAGTTTAGGAACATTTACTAATTCGAATTTCTTTATGATTTTTAAAAGTCATAATTGTGATGAATGATGTGTAGAGCTTCTTCCCAGCTAACAGGGAACGTTCTGGGAAGGTTCTCTCAAAGTTATGAACAAACGTTCTTCCAGTAACTTTAATAGAACGTCTGGTCTTTTAATAATGTTCTCAAAACGTTAGCACAAAAACATTTATACAATGTTTTTCTGAAACGTTTTAATTGGATGTTTGTTTAACATTTTTTAAATGTTACTGCTTGTTTTCAGAGAACATTCAGGAGTGACGTTCCCATTATGTTAAAAGAATGATACAATGGAACGTTCCCTTAACGTTCACATAACCAACAGAACATGCTCAGGGAAAAAAAATGTCATAACTTAATGGGAACGTTAGCTCAAAATGAACATATTTTCGCTAGCCAGGTTCTTGATGTAGATTCCCGCTCTAACCAAACTTCTCCGGTTGTGTTTCCAGCTCTTTGGAAGACTAATCGTTCCTCACGGCTGTAGACATGGACCGCATGGAGCTGAAGAACGTGAGCACTGAGGCGGACGATGAGAGCAGTGTGGATGATCGATACACAGAGCCCATCGATTCAGAGAAAGCCACCATCAACAGGTCAGAGTCGCCGTTGTGTGTGTTTAACCCTGACGCTGTTTGATGTCCAGAACGTAGTGACACACAGTCTGATGGGAAATGATGACAGTATGTGGACAAACACGTGCACTGATTCATCATGTAACAGTCAAGAAATACTACAGTTTAATGTACAGTTACATTTTTAAACAGATGTGCCTTGTACATGTCGTACTTGGCAATAAAAGCTGATTCTGAAATGAGATCCTGTGAAATGTCTTGACATGGAGAACGAAATAACGTGTTTGTGTTGCCGATTTACAGCCAGTTTCTGGATGAAGAGGACGCAGAGAGTCAGAAGTTTCTCACCAATGGGATGATGAAGAAGAAGAAATATGAGGAATATCATGAAGAATATGTAATATCCTAGTTCTGGAACACATTAGCATCTTCGTTCTGTCTCTCGAGCCGTTGATTAACCCTTTCTTTGCTCTGTTTCGCAGCACCCGGGTCACGCGTCGTTCGGGATGTCTGTCTTTAACCTCAGTAACGCCATCATGGGCAGTGGAATTCTGGGACTGTCCTTCGCCATGGCCAACACCGGCATCGTACTGTTTATGTGAGTGTTTGTTCCCTGTCATCCGAAAAGTGGGAGGGACGTGTAATTGAATTTATCAGCTTTGCTCATGAATATTAAATAATGATAAATTGGCTCTTGAATATTAATTAGGTGATGGAACTTTCTACCACTAAAATGTAGCTGTTATAAAGTAGGCGCTAATATATACACACACACACTGGAAATACCCACCCAAAAATTATGTACATACAACTGGAAATACCGGATATATCTAAAAATGTTATATATATATATATATATATATATATATATATATATATATATATATATATATATATATATATACTAAAAGTGTGTTGTTTTTAATATATATTATATCACATATGTGACCCTGGACCACAAAACCAGTTACATGGGTCAATATATATTAAATGAGATTTATACATCATCTGAAAGCTGCATAAATAAGCGTTTTATTTATGTATGGTTTGTAAGGATAGGACAATATTTGGCCGAGACACAACTATTTGTTAGAAAAATCACCTTTGAAGTTGTTCGTTTACTGTATATTGGCGATTGTGCCGCATTCACTCACAAAAATAAATGTTATATAAATTACGGTTGGAAATTTACAAAATATCTTCATGGAACATGATCTTTACTTAATATCCTAATGATTTTTGGCATAAAAGAAAAATCTATAATTTTGACCCATACAATGTATTGTTGGCTATTGCCACAAATATACCCGTGCGACATGTGACTGATTTTGTGATCCAGGGTCACATATATATATATATATATATATATATATTATATATATATATATATATATATATTATATCAATAATATCACACTTTTAATATCACACTAATA
Organism: Leuciscus idus; assembly: GCA_021554675.1. Classification (NCBI taxonomy): domain Eukaryota; kingdom Metazoa; phylum Chordata; class Actinopteri; order Cypriniformes; family Leuciscidae; genus Leuciscus; species Leuciscus idus. Next base: position 45,102,907 of record CM038629.1, on the reverse strand, counting down.
TCACAAGCACTAAAACTTTTGAAACCATTGTTTATGTACTTATTTATTTAATTAATTAATTAATTATAATGGTTTCAAAAGTAATACTTGCCACGGCCTTGTTTGTAGCAAATGTGGCGCTTCCAGAAACCCCTTGAGAGGATCTTATCAAAGAATGTCCTGGCGATCACACTGTCGGGACGGCAGGGTTTCTCAGGGCCAGAGCTGGTGTCTGTGACATGCCACACCGCACGCATCACAGATGAACTGTATGGCTATATTTAGCTCAACGGCTCTGCTGTTCAGTGAGGGGTTAAAGTGTGTGTGTGTGACTGACAGCAGTCAGCTGTCCCACTGACCCGTCACAGCATGAGGAAAGTCGGACACACACCTTCAGCGCTAACGGTCACCTGAGCGGCGCTCGACCCGGATCTCTCTTTCATTCTCTGCTGCTCATGTCAGACAGTTATTTCTGTTCGGCGAGGCTGGTGTCGAGTGACCCGACCACCGTTACCCCAGTCTGAAGATTCATCTTTCTGTCTTTCAGTTTGTGAATTAGATGTGACCGTAGTTTTACAACAGTTTGTTGCTGCAAAAATACAGTGCAAAAAACCAAAGCTGGTTATCAAAGTTATCTGGACTCTAATAATGTTCACTAAAACAATATACATTGTTGAATTTGGACGTTTTTCTAAAGTTTTTCAGAGAACATTCAAAAGTAACGTTCCCATAATGTTTGCAAAATGATCAAAATGAATGTAATTGGATAAAAAAATTGGATATTTTCAACATTCAGAAATAACGTTTTCATAAACGTTTTAGCAAAACTAAATGCAGTATATTCAGTTTGTGAAAATGACATTCACAATTGAAAATGTCACGATTTTAAAACTGTACAAAGAAATTGTCAAAGGTTTATTTATCATATGTTATATTTATTTAGTTTTTTTTTGTTTTGTTTAATACATAATTTTGTTTTCATAATATAATATTGTTTTGATTTGTTTGCAATGGTTACTACTATTATATAGAGTTTTTTTATAACCATTAAAACCATTTAGGGTCAGTTTTCATAATAGATTAATAATAGCATATGAAATGCACAACAATTTAAAAATAAAAACAAACATTTCTTGCCCCAGTTTTTAATCCATAGATAACAAGTGGTGTTGTTTTTTTGGAACTATAGGATATTTCCATTTCAGAAATCTGCTCATCTTATTTTGAGAGGACCTTTAGCACGGGCTCGTTAGCATTAGCTGTGTGTGCGGTCAGACACGTATATGTGCACCCTACATTTAGAAACCCTTTAAAAATAAACCTCAGTTAATGTTGCATCGTGTTCCTTAACAGGCGATATAAGATGATCCTAAACGTGTTGAAGAAGCTCTGACTTGCACATGTTTTCGTAAAAGTTACAGGAAGAGTTTCTGACTATTCTCAATGTTTTCCCAGAATCCTCCTGCTGGGAGTAGCTATCCTGTCGCTGTACTCCGTTCACCTGTTACTTGTGACGGCCAAAGAAGGAGGTGAGTTTGTCGAGAGATTGAAACACACACACATTTACATATGAAACATGCAGTTGATGCGATAATATCCTCTGGCTGCAGGATCGCTGATCTACGAGAAGCTCGGAGAAAGAGCGTTTGGATGGCCGGGAAAAATGGCAGCATTTGGATCTATAACTCTGCAGAACATAGGAGGTAAAGTTGTTGTCTTTAAAGAGCTCCTATTGTGCTGTTTTCCGTCTTAATCGTTCTATAGTGTGTAATGTTGCTGTTTGAGCATGAAAAAGCTCTGAGTTATTCTCTATATCAGTGTCAGTGTTTCTGAACTCCCTGAAATGCCTCCATTGTAGTCTTGAGTTTTCGTCCGGGAACGAACACGTCACAATATTCCTCATTTAAATAATTAATACGCAGAATAAAGGGGCGGGGTCTGGTTGAGTTAGTTAATAGTGTGTTGAAACCAAGCGAAAACCTTCCTCTCTCTCTCTAAACCAACACGGAAATGACTAAAACTGCAATTCATCAACTGGCCACTAGAGACCGGCTCCAGAAAAGAGTCAATCCCGTAATCCCACATGTTAAAATGCCCAACTTTACAGCAGAAACAAATATGTGTACAGCCTGGTGCAAAAAGTGGGTTTTGATCTATATAATTTTGTCCTTCATGACGACTGTGAAGGGGGTGAATTTTTATATAACTCATCTGTTTAATTAATATTAACCCTTAAAGTTGTGCAT
>CM038629.1:44915682-45095682 GCA_021554675.1 Leuciscus idus | reverse complement strand
AATCCAAACACCCCGTGACAGATTTAAGTTTCACTTTCAATCCGTGACCGACAGAGGAGCGTCTTCGCGGCAAGGATTTAAATCTTTAACAATGTCTGGGATAAGAAAATCTAAAGTGTGGATGTACACCATCAGAAAGGATATTCTCCAAGGCTGGATTTAGCATCAGGAAAATCTGAAAGTGATCGCACTTCTGCCGGCCAACGTTAACATGTTTCACGCATAGACTGGATTTCACGTTAGAATGTATTTTATCCGCGCGCACAATTTGAAAAGACTCCAACGGACAGACAGCGTGAAAAACTTTCAGGATTTGTTCTCTCGATCAGGTACAAGTGATTTCAAAACTTTTCAGCCGGTTCTAATTTTATTTTTGGATGCTGTGAACATTTTTAGCTAAAAAGACTGCCTCTCCAGTTTAGCATTTATTGTTGTTTCTGCAGTTAAAAAGACAAAGTTGAAAATTCTGGCTACTATCGTTATTTTAATAATTTCTTTATTTTAATTTTATTTATTAATCTGTCAGGGTTATCTAATCTAACGTTTGTGGCTTGTGTTTTGAATATATGTTCCCCTGCACTTTAGGCATTTTGCACACATTTGCTCCTCATCCTGTGACTTGATTCTGATTTATTTCGTTTTGTATTTTTATTTATTAGAAAGGTATATTCTGTTCTAATTTAATTTAGTAAATGAATTGTTTATTTTTTCGGTGCATCGATGTTGTGCTGTAGGCTGGCACAGGTAATTTAGCCGATTTAATTTGATTTGCATGTGAAATGCAAATCTGCAGTGTGGCCTTTCTGGAGTTATTTATGTTATTTCTTAGTTTTATTGATCAAAAATGTTTTTATACATTTTCTTCTATATCTTTGTGTGATTTTCTGTACATCGCGGCTTTGAAACGTTAAAGCCCCGCCCCCAGCCCCAGCACCACCCCCACCCCCACCCCCATACACATGATTCGACTATTAGTCGACTATAGGCAAGATATGACGATTCTGATTCGACTATGAAAATCCATAGTCGGGGACAGCCCTAATATATATATTTATTTATTTATACGGTAGAGGGCGTCTGAGAGCTACTTTTTCTCTCTTTATAAGCCCCTCCCTCTCTCTCTCTCTCTCTCTCTCTCACACACACACACACACACACACACACACACAGTGAGGGCGGGGCGAGCAAAGGGAATGGAATATTACCTGATGCAGTGCAGTGACCTTGCCAGACTGCAGTGACAGTGTGTGGCCACAGGAGGCGCACAACACACACACACACACACACACACAAACTCAGATGAGGAATGCATTTAGGATTGAAATATATGGGTTTTCAGGTCTAGCCAGTATTATTTCATTGTTTTGTTTGAAATATTATCTCAAAAGCTGCACAAAAATGAGACCTGCCATGAGACCTGCCATGAGACCTGCTTCATTAGTGACCGTCATTACCGCCCCATTTTACAAGCTTGTGTTTTGATTAGTAAACCAGCAAATGTCTTGTATGAAAGACTGATGTAATAACAGGACACATGCGCAGTCGCTCGAGTGCAGTTTGATGAGGTTTAGTTCAGGGGTTGTAGAGTTTGTGAGATGTGACATTTTGTGTTTCCAAGGAGTTCTTGGCCTTGAAGTTGCTCTTAAATGTCACAGGCTTTGTGGGAGGATTGTGTTGTTCTGTCTGAGGTTCACAGAGACCTTGAGTCGCGCTCGCAGACGACACTTACTAACACAAACAAAACCACACCAGACAGTTGTTTGATTGTGAATAAGGCATAAATGCTACCTTTTTTCCCTCTAGTCATGGTTTATTCTTCCATTTCTTCAAAACCGTCCCTCTCAATACATATTGGCACGTTTGATTGTGCAGAATGATTGAAAGGCCACGGGTGTTTCTGATTGGCTGAGACAGTGCGGGCCGCTGTTGTGACTGTGGGAAGCTCCTCAGGACTGATATATGGAGTGATACAGGGCTTTGAATCGAGGCTGTTGGCCGTTAATGGGCACATTAGTTGCATGAGCGCTGACAGGTGTTCTGCTTCTGTGTCCTTATAAAGACCATCAGGCTTTCAGCTCCAGTTTCAGTGAGTCCACCAATGCCCACATACTCTCGCTTCTCCTGATCAACACATCTGTGGATTTATTAAAAGTGCAATAAATCAGACTCTCCATCTACAGAGTAAACTGTTTTGTTAAAAAAATTATAATAATAATATATATATTGCATTTTTTACTGTTACATTTTATTGTTATAATAATTTTATTATAATCTTATATATATTTATTCTAAAATATGGTTTTATATATTCTTTTTAAAATGATAATATATTCTTTTTTAATTATACAATAGATGTTATATTTAACTTTTATCATTAAATGTGAATATATTCTCTTTTAATATATTTACAATATTTTAAAAACATTTTTACACACATTTATACTTAAACTAATTATATATATTTTTTGCATTTTTTACTGTTACATTTATTTTTATAATAATTTTATTATAATCTTATATATATATATATATATATATATATATATATATATATATATATATATATATATATATATATATATATTCTTTTTAAAATATGATAATATATTATTTTTAATTATACACGATGTTATATTTAACTTTTATCATTAAATGTGAATATATTCTCTTTTAATATATTTTTTATAATTTAATATATTAATATATTTACTATATTTAAAAAAAAAATTTACACACATTTATACTTAAACTAATTATATATTTTTTTGCATTTTTTACTGTTACATTTATTGTTATAATAATTTTATTATAATCTTTTATATATATATATATATATATATATATATATATATATATATATATATTCTTTTTAAAATATGATAATATATTATTTTTAATTATACACTAGATGTTATATTTAACTTTTATCATTTAAATGTGAATATATTCTTTTTTAATATATTTTAGATAATTTAATATATGAATATATTTACTATATTTAAAAAAAAATTGTACACACATTTGTACTTAAACTAATTATATATTTTTTAATATTTAGAACTTTTTAAATATGATTGTATTATTTCTAAAGTCTGTAGGCTTGAGGTGCTTTAATTGACAAACGACACTGTGATTAAATGTGGGGTCAGTGCAGCCCGGGTTCAAAGGTCACGTCAGGGCCTATTAGGGTCAGTGCGCTTCAGTCACATGATCACGTCTGGTGCTTCAGCTCCACACAGACTCCTAATATTGCTGTTTCTGGTTGTATCGGTGTGTGTGTTGGTGTGTGTGTTGTAGCGGCTGCGCTGGTTCTCCTCCAGAACCCGCACGCGTGGTGTGTGTGTTGGTGTGTGTGTTGTAGCGGCTGTGCTGGTTCTCCTCCAGAACCCGCACGCGTGGTGTGTGTGTTGTAGCGGCTGCGCTGGTTCTCCTCCAGAACCTGCATGCGTGGTGTGTGTGTTGGTGTGTGTGTTGTAGCGGCTGCGCTGGTTCTCCTCCAGAACTCGCACGCGTGGTGTGTGTGTTGTAGCGGCTGCGCTGGTTCTCCTCCAGAACCCGCACGCGTGGTGTGTGTTGGTGTGTGTGTTGTAGCGGCTGCGCTGGTTCTCCTCCAGAACCCGCATGCGTGGTGTGTGTGTTGTAGCGGCTGTGCTGGTTCTCCTCCAGAACCCGCATGCGTGGTGTGTGTGTTGGTGTGTGTGTTGTAGCGGCTGCGCTGGTTCTCCTCCAGAACCCGCATGCGTGGTGTGTGTGTTGGTGTGTGTGTTGTAGCGGCTGCGCTGGTTCTCCTCCAGAACCCGCACGCGTGGTGTGTGTGTTGGTGTGTGTGTTGTAGCGGCTGTGCTGGTTCTCCTCCAGAACCCGCACGCGTGGTGTGTGTGTTGGTGTGTGTGTTGTAGCGGCTGCGCTGGTTCTCCTCCAGAACCCGCATGCGTGGTGTGTGTGTTGTAGCGGCTGCGCTGGTTCTCCTCCAGAACCCGCATGCGTGTGTGTGTTGTAGCGGCTGCGCTGGTTCTCCTCCAGAACCCGCATGCGTGGTGTGTGTGTTGGTGTGTGTGTTGTAGCGGCTGTGCTGGTTCTCCTCCAGAACCCGCATGCGTGGTGTGTGTGTTGGTGTGTGTGTTGTAGCGGCTGCGCTGGTTCTCCTCCAGAACCCGCATGCGTGGTGTGTGTGTTGTAGCGGCTGTGCTGGTTCTCCTCCAGAACCCGCATGCGTGTGTGTGTGTGTTGGTGTGTGTGTTGTAGCGGCTGCGCTGGTTCTCCTCCAGAACCCGCACGCGTGGTGTGTGTTGGTGTGTGTGTTGTAGCGGCTGTGCTGGTTCTCCTCCAGAACCCGCATGCGTGGTGTGTGTGTTGGTGTGTGTGTTGTAGCGGCTGTGCTGGTTCTCCTCCAGAACCCGCATGCGTGTGTGTGTGTGTTGGTGTGTGTGTTGTAGCGGCTGCGCTGGTTCTCCTCCAGAACCCGCACGCGTGGTGTGTGTGTTGGTGTGTGTGTTGTAGCGGCTGCGCTGGTTCTCCTCCAGAACCCGCACGCGTGGTGTGTGTGTTGGTGTGTGTGTTGTAGCGGCTGCGCTGGTTCTCCTCCAGAACCCGCACGCGTGGTGTGTGTGTGTTGTAGCGGCTGCGCTGGTTCTCCTCCAGAACCCGCACGCGTGGTGTGTGTGTGTTGGTGTGTGTGTTGTAGCGGCTGCGCTGGTTCTCCTCCAGAACCCGCACGCGTGGTGTGTGTGTTGTTGTTCTGCAGCGTTTCTCACCTCGATCTGGTTTGTGGTCGATGACTGATCTCTTCAGCTTCCTCTGGGTTTGTGAGCTCAGGAACTATTCTCAGAGCCGTTTCTTTGAAGCTAGCGCGTTAAGCTGCTCTTTCACAGTAATTAAACAACACAACATTATCTACACAACTAACAACAGGCACACAACTACACTGAGGCTATTTAGAGCCTATATCTTTCAGACATTTCTTAGATTATAGTCTTTAAAAAAAAAAAAGAAGCAGAAGTGGCACAAAAAACCATGACCTCAGTATGATTTGAACTTGAACGTGTAAATATACACTGTTATATTTCTATATATACTATTATAACTAATAACACTGCATTGAAACCAGCGATTTAGAGCGGCATTTAATTATATACACTAATGTCCAAAAGTTTGGTGTCAGTAAGATTTTTCTAATGTTTCTAAAAGAAGTGTCTTATGCTCAGCTAGGGTGTGCATAACATTTATTCGATCAAAAATACAGTAAAAATAGTGAAATATTATTAACATTTATAACAGCTGTTTTTAATATGAAAATATGTTAAACTGTAATTTATTCCTGTGATCAAAGCTGAATTTTCAGCATCATTACTCCAGTCTTCAGTGTCACATGATCCTTCACAAATCATTCTAATATGATGATTTGATGATCAAGAAACATTTATGATTATTATCAATGTTGAAAACAGTTTTGCTGATTCATATTTTTGTGGAAACCGTGATGTTCAGGATTCTTTGATGAATAGAAAGTTCAAAAGAACAGCATTTATTTGAAACAGAATCTTTTGTAACATTATAAATGTCACTTCTATAAATGTGCCGTCTCACACACACACACACACTCACTCACTCACTCGCGGGCGCACACACACGCACTCAATCGCGGGCACACACACACTCGCACACATACATACACACGCACTCAATCACGGGCGCACACACACACTCACTCGTACACACACGCACAATCACTCACACAAACACACTCACTCGCGCTCACTCGCACACACACATACACACACACTCACTCGTACACACACGCACAATCACTCACACAAACACACTCACTCACTCACGCTCACTCGCACACACACATACACACGCACTCACTCATGCACACACATACACACTTACTCGTACACACGCTCAATCACTCACACAAACACACTCACTCACACAAACACACTCACTCGCGCACGCTCACTCACACACACACATACAAACGCACTCACTCATGCGCACACACACACACACACTCACTCGTACACACGCTCAATCACTCACACAAACACACTCACTCACTCACCCGCACACATACATTCACACGCACTCGGGCGCACACACACAATCACTCACACAAACACACTCACTCGTGCGCGCACACACACACACTCACTTGCGCGCACACACACACACTCACTTGCGCACACACACTCACTCACTCTTGACAGAACCCGTCATGGAGGACCGAAACATTTGTTTAAACATGCTAGTCTTTCTATGGTGATGTCGTGAATCATCGCAGATTGTCGTCCACTGACACACACACACACACCACGAGATGAGGCGATCTTGCGTCCCGGCGCCCGTTGTCGTTCACGAATCCCCACGACTCCCTCTGTCAAACTGAAGCCGGCGTAAGAGAGCGTCCGCCACTGTCCTCGTCCTGGCGGTGACTCTCAGACACGAGCCGGAGGGGCGCGGGGAATATTCACACGTCGAGCCGAACGCTTTGAGCAGTCAGACAGAAATGTGGCACGCTGGTGCCGGGGAGAAACCTCGGCTTCATGCTAGAGTCACAGAGCAGTGTCTCTCTGAGGACTTCTGATCTGAGACGGTTACGCAACTCACTCCGTCTGCTTCCTAAACCATGTGTTACTTCGAGACTTTACAGTGTATTAAACCAGAACTAAGAACTGGGGGGGGGGGGGGGGGGTGGTGTTCTTAAATTATGCATATTATCCCAGTCTAGCATCATATTTATTACAACAACCACCCACATCTAGTTATTTTTGCAGTTATAGTTCATACATATATATTTGCTACTTTGCATCCATGCAAAATTATTTGGTAAAAAAAATGTGTACAATGTTTTTCACCTTAATTTAATACACTATATATTTTAATATTACTATTTTATATATATATTGATATACTTTTTAATATATTTTTAATGTTTTGTTACATTTTGGATATATATATATATATATATATATATATATATATATATATATATATATATATATAGTTAAACATATTTGACTTGATTGCACAGTTTCACTTGAATTTATTTTAGATTTTTTGTCTTGTATTAATCTTAATATATAGTTTTTTTTATAAATTGTTTTTTTTTTAGTACAATACATAAACTTCATTAAATCAAGATGCATTTACTTGAGAAGCAAAATGACTTGTTTTGTCTTGTTTTAATCATAAATTCATTTAATTTTGATGAATTTTTCACAAAACAAGTTTTCCCTTTGACTTAAGTTTACATTTCTGACCCCATTGGCAGATTTTTCTTTCTTGTTTTAAGTATAAACTCACTTAATTGTGCTTCTCAATAGTGTATCTGTTTCTTGTAAATGTATTTTGCTTTAAGAATGTTGAGATATTTGCACTGGAAAACAGCGCACCTTTTTTTTGCATTGTAGATGCAACTCTTGAGTTGATTGTGAGACGCTCCTGTCTTTGCTGGTCAGATGCAGGTGTGTTTACAGGAAAGCTTGTATTTAATGTCAATAGTACCAGTGTATAGGTGAGCTCAGCGTACACTTAAAGCAACAAAACTTGGTTTCATTGGCTCTAAAGAAATCTCATTGCAGTTTTTGTTCATCACTGGAGGTTCATCTGATCAGTTTTCAGTGGATTCGCTGGAATCGTATGTTTTTAGGGGAAAGTTCAGGTGTTTTTAAGTGATCCGTGTCAAACTCTGTCAGTCAGATGCTTCTGCTGCTGTTGGCTGATGCAACTCTACCACACAGTTACACTAGTAATCCTGTCTCTGGCCCCGCCCACGTGTGTGTGTGTGTGTGTGTGTGTGTGTGTGTGTGTGTGTGTGTGTGTGTGTGTGTGTGATGAACTTTGCCCCAGTGTGAGCTGGTTCTCATGCTCTGAGCGGATCAGTTCGGGTCCTGTGACCTGCGCTCAGATCATTCACTCACCTTCTCCGGGTCCATTCAGACTGACTTCTGTGTGTGTGTGTGTGTGTGTGTGTGTGTGTGTGTGTGTGTGTGTGTGTGTGTGTGTGTGTGCGAGAGTTCATAACCGTAATATTAGTTCTCAAAGGAATTCCATTAAATCTAAATAGAAAATCGTGTTCATACATGAAGTTGTTTTCTTTTCATTTGTTAGGATCCTCTGTAAAGCCGCGGGACGGTTGTTCTGGAGTGTAATATCATGTGGCGTCTGTGCAGATTTAGCGTTTCAGGCATTGAATATAAATATTATGTATTTTATCCTTGTCTAGAACTATATTTATTGCAACAACAAAAAATGGCCACATCATCTAGTTACATTTGAAATTATAGTTCATACACACAATTGCTACTTGCATCCATACAACAGTTATTGTTAAAAAAATATTTATATAATTCTTAAAAATATATAGATTTTATTTTTTAAATGTAATATTTATACTTAGTATCCTTAGTATTTATACTTAGTATACTTAATATCCATACTTTATATATATATATATATAATTTTTTTAACAATAAATGTTTTTTACTTTTTATATACATAAAATAAATGTGAAAAATATATTATAAATTTTTTATTAATATAATACAAATATATAAAAATGTTTATACAAATATTTATATAACAAATATTACAAATATTTATATAATTCTTAAAAAAATTAAAAAATTAAATTTATATTATCTATCTATCTATCTATCTATCTATCATCTATATATATATATAAAATTATATATATAAATTTAACCTTAATTGTTTTTTACATTTTATATACATACAATAAATGTAAAAATATATATAATTAATTATTTTATTAATATAATACAAATATATAAAAATGTTTTTTTTTACATCTAATGTTTAGTTAATTTCTATTTTTATATTGTATAATTTTTTATTTAATTTTTTACATCTTTTAATCTTTATAAATGTGTTTATATCCCTTTTTGCTCACAGTATTGTAAAATAAATTGTGTGATTTTTAATTTTTAATTTTAATGATTGGTTTGTGTGTGTGTTTGCAGATTCGCTCGTCGGTCACCACACTGTGTTTCGCAGAGAAAGAGTTCAGCTGGATACGACACTTCCTCATCGCTGCTGCTATTCTGGCCTTCAACAACCTCCTGGTGATCTTCGTGCCCACCATCAGAGACATCTTCGGCTTCATCGGTCAGTGGTTCTCCAGACAGCTCCTGTTAGTGGATGAAACTGTGACACATGTGTGATTATGTCCCGCTCTTCCTCCTGTAGGCTCGTCTGCCGCCACCATGCTCATCTTCATCCTCCCCGCTGCGTTTTACCTGCGGCTCGTCAAGAGTATACCGCTCAGATCTCCGCAGAAAATATCTGTACGTACACAAAATACTATATGTATGATTTGGTGTCTGTGCTATATCATGAAATAATATTATATAATAATTTAAGAAGATGGCAACCACCAGAATTTTTTCAACATATGTTATATATATATATATATATATACACACACACACACACACACACACACACACACACACACACACACACACACACACATATATAATATAGTAGAAATATAATAGAATTTATGAAAACCATAATATATAAAACATATTGATATTTTAAATATATATATTTTTTCTGGTGGTTGGCTTCTTCATATAATATAATTATGTACATAATATTATATAAGAAATATAATATATATATATATATATATATATATATATATATATATATATATATATATATATTATTTTATTTTATTTTATTAATTTTTTTAACATTTATTTTATATATATATATTATATTTCTTATACTATATTATGTATATAATTATATTATATGAAGAAGTTATATTTAAAATATCAATATGTTTTATATATTATGGTTTTCATAAATTATATTATATTTCTCATACTATATTATATGTGTGTGTGTGTGCATATATATATATATATATATATTATTTTATTTTATTTTATTTATTTATTTTACATTTATTTTATATATATATATATATTATATTTCTTATACTATATTATGTATATAATTATGTATATGTATTATATGTATATGTATGTGTATGTGTGTGTGTGTGTGTATTGTGGTTGGTTATCCTTTTTTGCATCCTCTTCATGATCAGCATATATTATATTATATTATATTTTATTTTATTACATTTTATTTTATTACATTACATTACATTATATTATTATATTCTCTACAGGCGGCCATTTTCCTGGTGTTTGGCGTGTTCTTCATGTTCATCAGTTTGACTCTGATCACCTTGGACTGGATCCACAACCCTCCCGGCTCTAAAGGCGCTCACTAACCCTGAAGCCCTCGTCATCCCGGAGATCATCTCAGAACACACACCTCTCTCTCCCTCTCACAGCCCTCGCTTGTTGTTTTAAGTTCTCCTGTGTGTTTTCTCAGCACTCGGATCTCTGTGTTCTCAGAAAGATGTGAAGATGAATTCATGGAGAAGACGATCCGTCGCTCTTTATGAATGTGAAAGATGGAGAGAGAGAGAGAGAGAGATTGGTTCATCAAATAAGCACTTCTGGATTTTTATCAAGACATGCCAACAAAGTTTTCATAATCGCGTTTGCCTTCGTTAGCTGACTGTATTGGTCACTGATAGTTAGTTTGTTGAATATTTCACTCAAAAATTACATTTCAGTCATGTTGTGTGAGGAAAAGCTGGCAAAAGCCTTGATTTAAACACTTGAAAGCAAGTAAAAGATGATGATTTTCATTTTTGAGTGAACTATTCGTTCAATATTATCGTTAGAATTATATTTCCTCTGAGAGAGGGGAAAAAGGTCCAATTATCACATTTTTGTACCAAAATGAAGAGGTTGTGCTCCGCTTTTTCCTCAACTTGTTCCTTCCAACTGATGCATAAACCAGATCCGCACAGCTGAACCAGATTCTCTTCATCTGGAGGAGTTTCGAGTCTTTAATCTCCGTGAACTGAGTGTTGGGTCTCCTGAAGAATCTCAGTCTTGCACTCTCCGTCTCCTCGCGTGCTCTTTCCCATCGCAGCTGCAGCCGGCTCTCAGATGAAGAAGAGCCGAATGCCACACCAAAGGGGCAGTGCAGCGTTTTAACGAGAATCTGCAGATGTTTGTGGCCTCTGACTCATTAATTACAGTGAAATCACGCGCAGGCCCTGACCTGATGTTAAAGAGGACCTGTTCTGCTTTCATTACATGTTCAATTCATCTCTCTTCAGTGTGTAATGTTGCTGTTTGAGCATGAAAAAGCTCTGAGTTCTTCTCTATATCAGTGTCAGTGTTTCTGAACTCATGAAACGCCTCCATTGTAGTCTTGGAGAACGAACACGTCACAATATTCCTCATTTAAATAATTAATGCGCAGAATAAAGGGGCGGGGCCTGGTTGAGTTAGTAGTGTGTTAAACTGGCGGTTATGGTAAGGGGCGGGGCATTTCCTAAACACACTCTAAGCGCTCGACCAATCACGACACACTGCTCCAGCCGACCAATCAGAGCACAGTGTGCTTTTCAGAAGGAGGGGCTTCATAGAGACAGGAAGTAAACAGAGCGTTACTGACAGACTGGGAAGAGAGGAGCCGCAACAATGGAGAATATGAGGAGAATAATCAACATTCAAGCAGGAAAACCTGTTCTAGTAGAGAAACAACAACATCAGGACTTTGTAAAAGAGCATAACAAGGTCCTCTTTAACAGAACGTTGGCCGTGAGCAAATAAGCTTGTACTGTCAATCCGAGATTGTGCCTTTTCCATCTTTCCGTGCTTTATCTGACGACACTGCCTTGCTGGAGAAAACCAACGACGTTTACAGAACCGAGACAGTCGCGTCTCCGTCTCCATCCGTGCTGAAACGGGTCTCTGCGTGCGCCGGTTCAGCCAAAGTGGACAATATTTAAAGATCCTTTGGTGATCTACTTACTCATAAAGCAAATATTTCAAATGAAATGGTATGATATTTTTGCATGTTTTGAATCATAAACATGGTCTTTTTGGACGTTGTATATGCTTTGTAAATAGTGTTTTTCTTTTTGGAAGGGACGACACATCAGATGTTCACCGGTAGAGTTTTAGTATTATATTTTTAGATGTTGGTGCCATCATGTCTCTTTCTTTTGTAAATTTGTAGAAAATCCATTGTATTTCTATTTTTCCTTCTCCATGTTTTTTTTTTTTTTTTTTTTGTTACTTGATTAGTTATCAGCTGAAATGATACAGAGAGACTCAAAGATGAACGTTTGGTCACATTTAACATTTGAAAGCATCAGATTGTGTTTGTCTATCAGCAGTATTTCTCTTCCACCGTTTACTTCTGCAAACCACGTATCAAACGTGTTGGTAAGAGTGAGTTATGTGTTTTGAAGTCAACATGAAATCGACTTTAAGCACGTTTACGTGTTCCTGAACACTGCAGTCGGACCGCTCGTCTACAGCTCTGTGCCTGTCGCTTCCTTCAGGAAAAATTGAATGTACGAACTGTAACAGTTTACATGTATTTTGGTAATGTGAAATGAACTCAGTATCCCAGTATTTCTCTGGCTGTCGACGAGCGTAGAGGAATGAGGCGAAACCTCGTCCGCTCACAAACTGCCATCGTAAACAATCGCTGAGCCAACAACAGCCAATCGGCTGCGACCTCCTGCGGCCTGACCAATCATGAGCTGCCACGTCACTGCGGGATTTTTTTTGTATCACTGAAGCTGTTTCCATATTATGTAACATGAAAAATAAAGAAACGTGAAACGACGTCACTCTCTGTGTTTTCACTGATGGAGAAAGTGTTACTGTAGTTCTGTCGGCATGTTGATGAAGAGAAAATATCACAGATAAATTATGCTAATGAGAACAGAAATAATATAATGCATCTCACTAAAATGTTCATTAATGCATTGTATAAATAGTTATATTTGTGTAATTACAGTAGTTGAACTATTATCATGAAGGCAACATTTCATTAAAATATCATTTAATTATTTGAATAGCCCATGTTGAGTCATCTGTGAGTGAGTGTGTGTGAGAGAGAGAGATATGATTTATGATATAAATCATAATGACATTGGTATTACACTGGTACAAGGAAAACGTGGTTTATATGAGTTCTCGTATTAAAACATTTCTAAAAAGCATACTAAACAATGTTTTATTAAAAATGCAGAAGGGTGTGTGTGATGGGTGGGTTTATGGGTCGGGTTAGTGTAGGGCACAGAATATACCGTTTATTCCAACAAATATACATAAGAACCATCGTGTCGGAATGTCCTCACAATGAGAGAATAGGTAGAAAACCGTGTGTGTGTGTGTGTGTGTGTGTGTGTGTGTGTGTGTGTGTGTGTGTTCTCAGTCAGGATGCAGGGCACTGTCTCAGCATGAATGGTGTCAACAGCTGGTTACGTAAGACCACCACACACGCACATCTGGCCGATCATCACACGTCTCTGACTGACGCTATCACAGTCTGTAGTCACTGAACATCATCAGAATGAAGCTCGTTTGAGTCAAAACAGTCACTTCATATCCAGCATTATCAGTTTAACTCTGACACTCTCTGAGCTGAATAATGACTCTACTGTCTGCAGCTGAACTCAACTTGTTTCAAAATGAATAGTGATGTAATACAGTATATATATACCAGACATATGCACAAATTCTCATTTCTCAAACTCATTTTATTAAAATACATCATTTTATTTAAAATATTTAGAGATGTAATGTGAAATGTGTAATGAAATCACTATGCAATCAATCTACCGGACAAGCGGCTCATGTCAGTGAGATCTACAGCTTTTTCTGCTTTTTGCATGTCACATGTGAACCAACATTTCAGAGACGTTTGAGGAATTTGACTGGGTTAATCCGGCACACATCACACAATAAACATATTCAGCACATAAACCTATGAAATCTGTGTTATGGAGACAGGAGAAAAATGCATAATATTGAGTTTGTGATCTGCATGTGACATGCAACTCTAGGACCTGAGTGAAAACACCCTGTATTTGAATATTTTGAGGAATGTAAAGGAGTGGCTTGTTGAAAACAGTGAGGAAGAGAATGTGAGCGAGTAAAATTATGTAAAGAATGTCTTATATTATGTCTTATAAGGCATAATGGTGTTTTTCTCTGTTGATTAATACTATAATTTACTGCAGTTTTTGAACATTTACAGACTCTCCTAAATCCCACAAGACTGAAAAAACACCAGGATTGTCTGTGGATCATAATAACGTTGTTCATTATGACAGAAAAGATCCTCTATTGAAGCTAAAACTGAGTAGAAATGCAGTTCTGAGTGTTTCTAACATCTCAGCATCACAACAGTGTGGAAAGTCAGCAAGAATCAAGTTTTTGGGATATTGCTAAGTCATAACTCTCTCTCTCACACACACTCACACACATAAACAGATGCATTTTTGTCCAATTAAACACTGTCTAGATTGACAACGCCCTCCTTCAGGGAATTCTTAGGGTCATTCCTATGGGACGTCCTGCAAAGCTTGTCTGAACAAGCACCTGGAAGAGCCTTGATGATGTCCCACGGAGACTCCTTGTTTACATGTCAACACAGGAAAGGAAAGTGTGGGCATTTCATGGGCAGATTCATGTTTGGAAGTAGCACTTTTTTTGATAAGTCCTATATAAGTAGCACCCAACCCCACAATGACCAGCAAAATACATCATTCACCTCTATTATCTTCACACAATCCCTTTATTAATGCTATAATCATCAGAGATGAAGCTCTGAGGCCTGTAAAGTGATGCCTGGTTAAACCCACACACACGCCTAAGCGGATTAGTCAAGAGAAAGGGCATTTTTTCACAAGTGGAATGAATGTGATCTGTGATAAGTTTGTTTGCTTTGAGTGAGTTGTGCTTTAATCATATTTGATGAGTCACTGTAGTGCGACTGGCACACATTAACCCTTAAACGCTCGCCTCGGGTCTTTATCCACCCGGGATGAGATCATTATAGACATCAACCTTCATAGTATTCCTCAATCTATTCATTATACACATTATAACAACTGAAATGAGAAAAGAATTTCTGTTTTCTGATCATTTGTTGTTGTTGTTGTTGTAAAAAGTCGCTAGTCACCCTAAGGTATGTAATAGTTTTTTGTTTTTTTACTCAACAATAATTGAATCTCTGATGACTCAATAAGTGTGATTTAATATACATGTCAAGTATACTATCATTAGTATTATTGATTTACTTGTTATTGATGAGCTCTGACGATAAAAGTCATGATGGTCAATAAAGCTCAAATTTAACCCTTCCAAGTTCCTAAAGGTAACGAAATATGCTTTATTTTATTCTTTTCTCAATGTTATTAAAATATCAGGAGAGTTTTATACTATTGCTGCATGTAGAGATTAATCCGCATTAGTTATAGATCCGGGTCACTAAAGACCCGAATATGTAATAATGATAGGCGAAACATTCATGTATTTAAGGGGTTAACTGTGCCAGACTGAAAGCTTAATTTACATCACAAATGACCCAACAGATCCCGATCCCGATCCCCAGGGAATCTGCTGTAGTGTTGAGTCCGATGAGGCCATGTGACTCACATGATGTGAGGATTGTGTTTCCTCCATTTCCAGGGCGTGTCAGAGGACATGTGTGTACAAGCTCACAGAAGATGACCCACACACACTCAACACACACGCAGAGTGAGGAGATATGTCCAGACACTAGAAAACAACACTGCCAATATCACGGTTATTTTCCATATGGAAGCTTTTCATAGACTGTGATGACATGGTATTTTATATTTGATATTGATATTTTTTTTGTATATATTCATTCTTTAAAAAAGTGGGGGAAAAAAGTCCGAATTTGAATGAAAAAAACTCACTGGTAAATTTGACAATTAACTACAAAGAGACGGCAAATAACACATTGAATTAAACATGACATTTGAAAGTAGACTAAAATAGTATTTTCTCCAATAATCTTTATTTTTACAGTATACTTTGTATTTTATTACCTTTGCATTAAATAAAAATTTGTATAAAAAATATTTTCTTTTGCCATTGGAGAAAATGGGAGAGCAGAAATATTTTGTATGTAGTTTCCGTTCACCACTATGTGAAGATATGAATAGATTTCTGTGTTTGATTTGTAGGGTGTTTTTGTTGACTTTTGTATCATTAATAATGTTACTGTGTTGTGTCACACCTTGACGTCCAGTGTTGAAGCTGTATCCTGAAGCAAAAGAGAATCAATCATTAATTATCAATACTATGTTAATGGTTCATTTATGAATAGGATCACTATGACTAAGGTGTTTTAACCCCACAACAACATGCATGAGGGAAGATTGCACTGTCACGCTCTCTCTCTCTCTCTCACACACACACACACACACACACACTCTCTGCTTACAGTTGTGGCACATGCCTCAATGCTTCACCTAGTTAGAGCGCAGGTCACGTGACCAGCAGGCGGCCATGTCAGGTTGACTCAGGAACTTTTGAATGAAGCTGAATGTCATTTCAAGATGCATCTGTTTATTAATCTGTCTGTGACTTTGAACTAACTATTTGTAAGTGGGTATTTAGGTAGTTTGCACACTATTTTCACAATAAATGTACCTTCTTACCTCTTGCTGGTGCAAAACTCATGCTACACTGTGGTAATTGTTACCTTAAAGGTTATTGTTTTTTACTTGATTTAACCCATTAAAATGAATTTTGTTGGAATAAAGTAATGCATATAAGGTGATTCAGCAATATTTTTGTCATATTTATGACAAACCAATTATAATTTTTTGGTTACCATTTTTTCCCAGTGTATAGCCTACGCCATAAATGCATCTGAATGTACGGAGTGTAATATTTGTTTGTGTTTGCGGTTAGCGTGGAGGAACACCGCGTACTTTTACACCGTAAGGGATCGAGTATTTTGGTATGTTGCTGTTCAGGAGAAACCAACACCTGGAGATGTTCTATAGTCACAAACTGTCACAGAACCGAACATGATGGTGTTTAGTTAGTTAATTGATACCTACTGAAACTGGCAGGAACATCTGAAGGTTGTGGTCCAGTTATTATCTATCCATTGTTTTCATCTGAATGCCTGTTTGTGTATTTTATTGGAATGTCCTTCTGTAAACGATGTCAGGCAATGCTTTTCTTCAGAAATTGCATTAATGGACATTTTTACAAAAGTTTCTCCTTGGACAATATTATAATAATTAAAAAATGTTTTGTTTGAAAAGATTGTTAAATTATTGTATACCGTTCATTGAAGTGTTATTGTTATTATGATTATTTTTAAATGTATTCGCCTACTCTTGAGTTTGCCATGAATATAGCCACTGATGTTGATACAGCGTTAAATAATAAATAAATTAAATACATGAAGAAATCCATTTTAAAGATGTGGACAAAACAGAATGGTGTACTGGTAATATCAAGATGCCATCAGACATTTTAAGAAAATATGTGTTTATCCATGCAAAATGCAACTTAGCTTAATAATTTTTGGGTTACCAATATTTGTTCAGTGAATACGTCCGATTGATTTGATTTTGAGAAAAGTTGAGATCTAAGCAAGCTTCCAGGGGTGAGATTTAGAAGAAGTCCTGCATACAACACCAGAGAGAAGTCTGGGTTTTCACTGGAAGACCCATTTAGGCCTATACAATTTTGATTAAAAATTATGAGGTACATTTTTATTTTTTGTATTTTTTTACATAATACAATACGTATTTTGAGCAGTATGGAGGATATAAAACAGCAAAATAAACATTTGTCAGAAAGTAATTTTTACTTTTAATACTTAATTAAAAATCAAGTAGGCCAACTTTTTTACTCAAGCAAAATTGAAGCCTACTTAATTTTACTGGAGTAATATATTTCTGTCATTTTACTCGAGTAGGCGTTACTTGATTTGTGTACTTCGTCCACCACTGATAAGTTGTTCACAATAAGATCTATGACAAACATTTATAAAAACAGATTTGTGTACATTTTAAAACAGCAAGATTGAAGTAAATATCAAAGATGGCGACGTCCATATCACGGCAAACTAAAGCCATAAATCACAGTTGAAGCGACACACGTCCGTCCAATCAAAGCGCACATCAAAACTGACTGGAGCAACTCCGATGGAAGACGGTGATTAAATCTAAAACCTTCAGATGATACGCAGCACATATATCTGTCTCTGTAAGTTACCAAAAACAGAGTTATTATCGTATTCGGTTATAGAATGCGGTAGTCACGTGATTAACGAACTGTGAATGACCGTGTGAACGCGGCCTAGTGTTGATGGCCGTTGGTTGCTAAGTGTTCTGTGTGGTTGGTCTCAAGTGAAAACAGTCCACCTTTAAGTATCCAATGGCTCACCTTCCTCCTTTAATGTAAGTTTTGAGGTGTTTTGTAAGGTTTTTGTTGTTGTAATGTTACTGTTTGCCCCCGGGCGCCGCAGAAAATATGTCTGCCCACTGCTCTCTCTCTCTCTCTCTCTCTCTCTCTCTCTCTCTCTCTCTCTCTCTCTCTCTCTCTCTCTCTCTCTCTGTGTGTGTGTGTGTGTGTGTGTGCACTTGGATGGGTGAAATGCAGAGCACACATTCCGAGTATGGAACACCATGTCACTTTCACTTCACTTTTTAACAAAAAAATGTAGCACCCACATTTCATCTCTGTGCTTGTTGTGTTCTGTCTTCCTATTTGTATTTTCACTGGTTCGAGGCATCATTTATGTCTTGCCATGTACGTGATCTGTGACTGTACACCTCTCAGAGTTTCTCTCCTCACTCTCTAACCTCTGATTAGATGGCCGTGTCAATAACTCACACCTGAGCTAGAGGGTTGAACACCTCACTTGGCACCCATGCATGAAACACATCAATCAAACATCTAACATTTAAGTGCAAAATGACTGCATTGTTCTGAGGCACTCACAGAATCTTCCTCTGTTCCCTGTTCCAGCAGTAAATCACAATTATGACCATCATCGCCATAAATGCATCTGAATGTACGGAGTGTAATATTTGTTTGTGTTTGCGGTTAGCGTGGAGGAACACCGCGTACTTTTACACTGTAAGGGATCGAGTATTTTGGTATGTTGCTGTTCTGGAGAAACCAACACCTGGAGATGTTCTTCTAGTCACAAACTGTCACAGAACTGAAAATGATGGTGGTTTAATTAGTTCATTAATACTGAAACTGGCAGGAACATCTGAAGGTTGTAGTCCAGTTATTATCTAACCATTGTTTTCATCTGAATGCCTGTTTGCTTATTTTATCGGAATGTCCTTCTGTAAACGACATTCGGCAATGCTTTTATTCAGAAATTGCATTAATGGACATTTTTACAAAAGTTTCATTAGAAGTTAAAGACTATTAGTTAAAATATTAGAATTTATTTTGTTTTGTTTTGTTTGTAAAGATTGTTAAATTATTGTATACCATTCATTGAAGTGTTATGATTAATTTAAAATTTGATTATGCCATGAATATAGCCATTGATGCGGATATGGTGTTAAATAATAAATAAATTAAATATATGAGGAAATCCATTTTAAAGTTGAGGGCAAAACGGTGTACATGGTGTAAAGATAATATCAAGATGCCACCAGACAATGTTTTTTAATAGACAATATGTTTATCTATGCAAAATGCAACTTAAGTGGTTGCCAGGGTGTTGCTATGCAATTTCTAAGGCTGTATGTCCCGAGTCAAACCAGCCAGAGTTCAGGTCATGGTTAAAGGAACACGTTTTTTGAAATAGGGCTTATTCACCTTCTTTCCTACATTTAGATAGGTGGGCAAATGCATTTTTGTCTCAGTGCATGCATTGTTTTAGTTTGACAGGGTTGGCACTAGCTTAGCTTAGCATAATGAATGGAATCCTTTGTTGCCAGCTAGCATGTCCTGAGTAAAAGTGATATAAAAAAAAAAAACCCCACCTAATTACTTCTTGTGGCCCGCGTATTCACAACAAGTACAAATAGCGATGCAGATTAACACTAGGCGATTTCCTATGCAGATTTTGACTTGGGACTATATTAGGGGGAAGCACAGGCGAAGCACTGCTACTTGGGCGCAGAGATATCACGCCCAAGTAGCAGTGCTTCGCCTGTGCTTCCCCCTAATATAGTCCTTAATATAAAAGTCAATATCTGCCTAGGAAATCGCCTAGTGTTAATCTGCATCGCTATTTGTGCTTGTTGTGAATACACAGGCCACAAGAAGTAATTAGGTAGTTTTTTTTTATTTTTATATCACTTTTATTCAGGACATGCTAGCTGGCAACAAAGGATTCCATTCATTATGCTAAGCTAAGCTCACGCCGACCCTGTCAAACTAAAACAATGCATGCACTGAGACAAAAATGCATTTGCCCACCTATCTAAATGTAGGAAAGAAGGTGAATAAGCCCTATTTCAAAAAACGGTGGAGTGTTCCTTTAAACCACACAAAAAGTAAATAACCCTATAATGTGGCTTCAAAAGGCTTGAAATATAAGAGAATTCCTGCTGAAAACAAACCTAAAGGACCGTTCACTCCAAGAACGATAACTATATTAGCATCCACACCAGCGGACGATATTCTGTGTGTTATAAGCGTGCTGCAGTTTTGTCGACTACACGCTTTAAATGCTCGAGCTCATTAAAGCAGGATGGATTCTGATTGGCTGTCAATGTTTTTATCGTTCGTTAGCTGGAAATGTTTGTCTATGAAAAAATTATAATATGCGCTTTTTTCATTCTTTAACTGTATGGAGAAGAGCAATGGGAACATGCTTGAGTTTGAGTAGCATAAATGATCATTTTTAGGTGAACTGTTCCTTTAAATCTCTGCTTCCACTTGCACTGCTCAGATTCCCAGAATGAGACTGCGAGATACAGGCGGGATGAATCCTGATCAAGCCGTTACTTAATGTCACAGTAAGCATCTGATCAAGGCGTTCATGTCTTTGGCCTCATTTAACAGGAAGAGAGACACAGTTAATCCACAGTCTGGTATAATAGGCTTAAGGTTGACCCAGTGTGGGCGTTTTTTTTTTTTTTTTTTTTTTTTACATTTACCTAGAGAACAGGACAGTAACATCATGTCCTCTTTCGGGCCGTGGGTGATCACTGCATTATGAAAACATAAAGAGGCAGAAAGACGCTCCGTGCATCGCTGTGAACGTAACCTTGAGAAAAGCAAAACAGGGAATGGAAATTTCCCAAATGCATCGGGATGGGCTGAGCTGTGCTGTCATGTGATTCAGATGAAAATGAAACACAGCCCCTTTTTTATCAGTGTGAGCAGCACCTGGTCATTACGATGTCACATTTATTAGCTGATGACGCCAATCTGGTTTTGTCCTTGTGCACAGAGAGATAAATGACACTGTTCCAAAACAAACACATTTGAGATAAAATACTACAAGTAGCTGTTGGAAAACAATAGCAGCTTGATAAATCTAAGTGAGCTGTATACAACCATTGTATTCAAACCACGAGTTTTTATTTTAGTTTTATTCATAATTTGTATTAGTTTTGATGGTCATTTTAGTAAATGTAGTCTTATGTTGATATTTTGGTTTATTTTAATTTGAGTTCATTTCCAGTTAGTCATTTTAGTGCTGTCATTTCCCAAACATGCTCGAAGCGCTCGACCAATCACAACACGCTGGTCCAGCCGACCAATCGGAGCACAGTGGGCGTTTTCTTCAGGAGGGGCTTCATAGAGACAGGAACTAAACTTTACAGGAACATTTGTATTTATTTTCCGATTTTCGAATAGATTTTTTCTTCAAATCAAAGTTTGTGGTGTTGTGATGGCTTTAACTCTCTAACGAAGACTTTAAAAAAAAAAGTCTATGGGAGAAATGAATACTTCCGGAAGCAACGCCGCTATAAAAGGAGATGGGCACTGTTGCGCTATAGATTGTAGAGCATGTGACCGTATGTTTGGTCAATAGTGTGAGGTAATGCAGTGTGAGACAGAGCTTTGGCATGTGTTGTTCTTCCTGTTATACCTACGTCCCCCAATGTCCTTGCACAGGAAATTGTAACATTGTTGTTCAAGTTATGTGTGGTTGTAAACCGTGCCGACAGAGAATGCATTTTATAACCATATTCAGACATGATTTCCTGTGGGAATTAAGGGAATGCGCTTTAGATGTTTGGCGTGGCGATTAAATCACGCTCCATTCCTGTCATACAGTAATCTCACAGCAGGATATTATGATGGCATATGTTTTTATTAGTCTTTTGTGGCAAGTTTTATGCGTCTCATGTACAGTAATGCAGTGCCAGTGAGGACAGTTTATCCAGGAATCCCGATCTCTGATTCTCTCTGATCGCTGTAATCCCCTTCCCCAGCTCTCTGCAGACACAAACTCCAGAAGTCACTGGGGTCATATGCTTTGGATCCGGGTTGTCTTTTACAATATTAATGGAAAGTTTTGATGGCGTTTCATAGGTTCGTCTCAGCTACTCCTGCAGGTCCAGGAATTCAAGGCTCTTTCAGCTGTAAGAGGATTACAGGTCCAAAGCTTCATATCAAAAGATGCCCGTATTCCTCCCTGGCTCATTTCTGCTGTTCATCTGGAAAATTCCCTGGATTTATGTCATGGCTCATTGTGGTTACATTCTTGGCGTTGTGGTGGTGGTGGTGGTGATGTTCTTCACTAGGACCAGGGTTATTATCGTTAACTAAAACTATTAAAAACATTTCTGGTAATTGGAATGAAGCTAATCTTTGAGCTTGTTAACTTTAAAAAAATTGCTGATTACCTCTTTTTTTTAAAGTTCTGCTAACTTATGAGGGCTTACAATGTTCACTAGACCTTGGCTTTGCTAGCGCTGTGTTGTACAGTTTAAGTTACATTATATTATGTTTTGTGTGTTGGTATGACATTTTGGATGCTGGTTTAGTTTTTCTGGCGAATATGCATCATTCGCATTATATTAGTCCACCAGTCAGACCAGCCTGGACCATCATTCTGGTTTATCTTTCCATTCGGGATTTAAGCATTCGCACATTGAAATGAAATGAATACTGTCACAGATGCTGATGATGAGATTCTGAGTGTTAAACTCTGCAGTTCTGCAAACCTCCTATAAATAACCCATTGACCTTAAATATATTTCAGATCTCATCCTACTGCGACACTCGGTGTAGAGCTTGGCTCGGCGTTCAGAAAGACACAACACACACACTAGTAAGCCTGCACAAAACATCAGGGTCAGTGAAATGCACATATTTTCACAGTTTCACTTCCTGTCTGTGTCAAGAGCGTTTGTTTTCCGGTCTAATGACTCTGTTACAAACACAGTAAAGCCTCCCGCCACAGCTGTACACATCGGAAACATAACACCATCAGATGTGATGATAGTGCTGACTATATTTAATGCGAGTCTATAAACTAGAGGACATGCGTACCATTATCTATTACGTCCCCACGCCCTATTTTTTTCATTTTGTTTCTCAAGTTTCACTCAAGAATCGCTGTGTTTTAATCATGACTTTAGTCAGAAGTAATTGCTTGGGATATTTGATGTTTATGGTGTAAATTACTACAACAGTCTCAAACTCAGCTCCAGGAGGGACACACACTTGCAGAGTTCAACCCTAATTAAACACACCTGATCCAGCCAATCAAGGTCTTCAAGATTACTGCAAAAATGTCCAAGCAAGTGAGTTAGAGCGAAACTCTGCAGGGCTGTGGCACTTCAGAAACTTTGTTTGAGAACATTGTTCTACTAGAACAACTGTTTTTGTTGTTTGCAAATTAGTCGTTCAACCATGTTGGGTAATGATGCCACGCAGGTGGTGGAGTAATAACTACTTTTAATTAATGCATTTTATGTCTACTTAATGCCAGCTTTTTCAGCTATAAATTACAGAAATGGCATTTGAGGACTAATTCTAATTTTCCTCAGTTATTTTGCTTTATTTCTGGATTCAATCATAGGCTCGATCTTACGCACTAGACTAGAGCACATACACATGCACAGTCTTCAAAAACGGTGCTTTAATTCTTTTGACAAAATAGAAGACAGAATGAAATTTGTTCATATTCGAAATGAAAGATTGTTCTGAATGTCAGCTTGCTTATTTTGCTCAAGATAAGGATTTATTAAGTCCACATGTCAGGCAAACAAGAAACTCTGCTTCTAACCACAGGTCGAGATCGAGATCTGTCGTTCCAAACACACAACTTTACGATACTGTTTGCGAATGCCCGTTAGAACGATGGTTTCGGGAAACACCGACTCGATGAACTGCTGATAACGACGGAACTTGCGACCATAGTTGACTAACGATGCTTTCGGGAAACACACCCGTTTAGTTTGTCTCTATGAAGCCCCTCCTTCTGAAAAGCACACTGTGCTCTGATTGGTCGGCTGGAGCAGTGTGTTGTGATTGGTCGAGCGCTTCGAGTGTGTTTGGGAAATGACCCGCCCCTTACCATAACCGCCAGTTTCAACACACTACTAACTAACTCAACCAGGCCCCGCCCCTTTATTCAGCGCATGAATTATTCAAATGAGGAATATTGTGACGTGTTCGTTCCCGGAAGAAACTCAAGACTACAATGGAGGCGTTTCAGGGAGTTCAGAAACACTGACACTGGAGGGACCTTCTCACACTAAAGAAAGATGAACATGCAAAAAAAAAAAGCTACTTAAAGGTTCTTCATTGAATCATCAATGCCAATAGTCACAGATAATAGATTTTTATATTGTTTTATAATATCCATCTGACAGATTTCCAGCACTGGTGGCCTCAGCAGGGCCTATTATTATGAGGCATTTTGCTGTTGAAGTGATGTGCATAGCGTGAGCTTCGTGTCTGACTCTCCGCAGGTTCCCATGAGTGCGGACAGCAGGCGGCTGTTTGTTTAATTCGAGGGGATAAAATGATTATATAAGAGTGAGCCAGGAGCCGGGGGAAGATGAGCCGACCTCTACCCCTGGTCAGCAGGGGACCGGCGGGATGTCTTCTCTCTCACGGACCCCCGTGCTCTGAAAACCAAGAAATACACACAAAATCTCCAGAACCTTCCTTTTTTACGGTTTAATTTTCTTCTCATTTCAGCAATGTAGTCGAGTTTCAGAACTTTACCTGGAAGAAATTCCAAGCCATTTGTCACGCAGACTAGCACAATGGAGGATGAAGGTTGAAAACGGACTTTAAAAAAAATGATTGACGCAATTAGCCATCACAATTTAAAGTTAAGCATTTTAGCATTTGATTTGAAAGGATAGTAAAAGGTAGATCATTCGGACTAATAAAAAGTCTAATAAAAGAAATCAACCAAAAGCCTATACCTGAACGAATGGGTAAACACAGTGCCTCCCTCAAGTATTTACAGAACAAGATGTTTAATTTACTGCTGCAGCTCAGAAAAAGCCATGGGTTTAGTTTGCCCTTTCACACACTAAACATTTCAGTTACCTGCTTTTTTCAGCTCAGGAGGAGAAGAGGTGAACCAGTTCAGAGGGCTGGAAAAGGGGTTTTGCAAAAGGATTTCTATATTCTTGTGACTCTTGTTAGTCCACAGTCAGGCAGATAGTTTACCAAAGGAAGAAATTTAGCACCACTATACCTCTCCATGGGACGGGACGTCCTACAAAGATCGGTGTGATGGTAAACTGTAAAAACCTCCAACAGGTGACACAGATTTAAGATATCATGACACATGATAACCCCAGTCTAGCATTAGGAAAACACGGGCAAGAACAGTGTTCATGGGAGGTTATCAGAGAGAAACTGATTTCCAGGAGAAAAAACATTGCTGCCCATCTCAAGTTTGCAGGAAACCTTCCAGGATGTTCTGGAAAAATTATTCTTCGGACTGATGAGATGCAAGAGAACATTTTGGTGACATTTAATTTCTCGTAAAGATGCATAACCACCCAAAACATTTTTATAAAATAAAACTTGTTTCAAACAAAAAATGTGTTCCACTGAAAGAAAGTAAGTCAGGTTTGGATTGACATGAGGGTGAATACATGTTTGTTTGAGGTTATTGCCAAGAATAGAGGTTAAAAAAGGGTTCTGCATAAATGATCCTGGTCAGTAAAATCATTCGTTCAATGAGGAACATGAACTCTGAGACCACATTACCCATTACTTCCGAAATCCAGATAATTCCAATGGATTCACTATGAATTGGTATTATCTGAATGAATTAATTGAAATCTGTTGACTGCAGTGAACAAATACTATAAAATTGGATTTCAGATGCACACTTGTTTACCTTCTGACTTGATAAAATAGCTCATACTGTCGTTTTCTTCTGATATTGATCAATGAAAGCATTAATTGAGTGAAGATATGAAAATTTTTAGGCCACATTTCAGAAACCATTCATTCCGAAATCCAGATTTTTCCTAGCCTGGGTTTCCCCATGATGCCTTGTGCGCAGCGCGATTTTATTCACGCTGCTAGGCAGCCTGGACACCATGGACCAGATTTTCCTCTCAAAAAGGGAACCAATCACAGAACGGGGAGGGAGCAGCAAGACGATGACGACGTCTATGCGACACACCGTGACCGAAGCTAGTTTAGTCTTCTTCAGCCATCATCTTCTTCCTCGTCGAATTTCTGTCGCTCTACATACGTCATCTGGTATAATTGAAACGATTGGCTATGAGCTACGTACAGGCGCATTTGATAGACATTCGTAGCGCCCAATAAACGGCTCTGGGCATTCGTAAACCACGGCTCAAATACGAGAAAATGAACATGTGGTTCCCAGACCACGTCTCAATGAGAAAGAGGTCTGACGTTAGCCAGGCTAGATTTGTCCAATGGATTCGCATTGAAAAGCTATAATCTGAATGAATTGTAAATCTATTGACCTGTTCTGCAGTGAACAAACGCTATAAAATTGGATTGGAGATGCAAACTTGTTTGTCTTCCAACTTAATAAACAAGGTTCTTACTTGATAAAATGGCTCACATAATTTTTGTCTGCATTGTAACTGATATTGGTCAATGAAAGCATTAGTTCAATCAAGATATGAACATTTTAGGCCATATTTCAGAAATCATTCATTCCGAAATCCAGATTATTCCAGTGGATTCACATTGAAAAGCTATCTGAATGAATTGTAAATCTGTTGACCTGAAACGCTATAAAATTTTACTACAGATGCAAACTCGTTTACCTGATAAAATGGCTCACATATAGTTTTCTTTTGCGTTGTAACTGAAGTTATTCAATGAAAGCATTAGTTCAATCAAGATATGAACATTTTAGACCACGTTTCAGAAACCATTCATTCCGAAATCCAGATTATTCCAATGGATTTACAGTGATCTACTAAAGAAATGTAACTGTACTCGTACTCATATTTTGTACTATGGAAAGTGTGCCATTTCTCAATGGATGCTATCGTTTCCAAAGCAGAGCTGGGATTTCTCCCGTCCATTTTTCACACAGTATGGAGACAGAAAAATGCTTTTGTTGATCCAGTCTTACCTATAGAGTCGGGGCGTCGCCTGGGGCCCACGGCCCGTTTCAATGGGACAGACATTCCAGCATCCGTGTTCTTTTGTGAACTCCAGCTCAGAGACCGCAGTGGCCTTTAATCCGAGGGTAAATCACTGTAGATCGGAGTCCCGTACGGCCCTGCTCCACTTCCACTGGGGGATTTGGCCGATCAGGGGGGGGTGATGAACAACTTCTGTGCAAAGGTGGTCAGGCGAGTGATTCGTTTGAGTTGTGCTGGGAGTGAAACAACAAACTCAACTCGTTGCCTTTGTCTGCGGTGAACCAAAGCAGTGCGGGGCGAATCATTCCCGACTCGTTTTAATCTGTCATTGTGTCTAACGTCATCTCAGAAGTTCCTCTTTTTGGAAAATTCCTCGCGGCTCCTCTTTTTGGCATGTGGTTTCATGATCTTATTCACTGCTTTTAGAAAAGCCTACTGTTTCTTTGTAGACAGAAATTACATTAATAGGAGCGTCTACACGTTTACTGTATGTCAAGAATTGACAAAAATTATGTTTATTTCTCCTAACACATTTTAGGGGGAACTTTTGAGACAAAGATGAGTTAAATCATAGACTGAGCAGCGACCTAAACCTGATCTCTGTATGTTATGTAGGGCATACGGTGGGTTGTGGCCTGTACCTGTGGTTTCTCTGAAGTCAAATCATTTGTCATCTTTAGACCACAATTTAGAAAACATTAATTCCTGATAATGCCAGTGGGTTGGCACAGATATAGACCCCAAGATATTCTCCCTTACCACACAGAATATTAAGATTTTATTTTTATTTTTAGTTCTACATTTCTTTCAAACTTAGATGTTTCTAAGGACATGTCTTAGGGAAAAATAGATATAAATTTGTCAATCCTGTGAGACATGTGAGATTACTTCTTTTCACTCAATTTAATCTCATTTCTGTCTACTGAGAAACACTAAGACATCACAGCAATGATTTTTCAAGGGACAACCAGCGTACAGAGGTATAACATGAATGTGGACGGACAACAGCTCAGATCATTTGGTCTTGAGAAAATGTAGAGGTGATATTGAGATATTTGGTTTTTTAGAGAATCTGAGCACAGTTTGATTGTAATGTGAGATCACTGAAGGGTTCTTTATTGGCATTGATAGTTTCATAAAGAACCTTCATTGAATCTTTCTATTTCTATATAGTGGAAAAATGTTCTTTCATTATTTTTTATGTTCTTCGCAATAAGAAAATGGTTATTTTAATGGTTTCTTTGGCATCGCTATGAAAACCCCGTTTTGGAACCTTTATTCCATCAGTCCATCAGGAGAAACTCAACATTTGCTCTCATCGCTGTCTAGGAGAAACAATTGTGATTATTAAAGATTTAATTCAGTAAATTGTATGATGTTGAACGCCTTCCCGAGGCAGGGTAAGATATTCACTCGGGCTGGAAAGGCTGTTCAGTGTTTGTATACAATCCACGCAGAGGCTCCTCCCCCTTTCCGAAAGCTGATGCAATGCGACCGACCGGCATTGGAATATAAACCGTCATTCAGCAGCATCAGAACACGACAGTGATACCGGACGCGCCCAGAGGAAACATCCGTTTATCTTCTACAATAATATTAGTATTACAAATTGTAGGCTTTATAAGTAGGCTAATACAGTGTTTATATTTATTATTAATTTACTTTATTAATATTTATTGGTTATCTATTACGGCACATTCCTGAAGGATCAATTGTTATCGGTTCTGTAATTGATCACTGGAAAATTCTTCACGACTGGGAGGGTTTGCTCTTTTTTCCCCCATTCATACCGGAGCTGAAGAAACGGATTTTCTTCTTTAATTCTTGAGGTAAGATTTCATACCGGTTCGACATTATTTTGTTTCAGAACCTTTAAGATTGTCTTTCTTTCGTTTTTTATTTTATTCATCCAGATTACACTGTTGTCTTTTGTTTAATCGTTTTTCTTTAATTTTAGTGTGGTATCTCTTCAGATTTTTACGATGTGACTCATTCGTGTTTCATCATCTTTTTTTTCTACACATCCGTTTAAATAAAAGGAATTCATTCATTCATCAAACACACCTACGCCTGTGCAACTCTAATAACCTTAAACATTAATATTGTGGAAAACTATGTCAACGGCTGCATATATTAAATTATCTAACGTTACATGATTTATTGTTGTTTTATTGGCGATGTCGTTTAATTTGACCGGTGATTGTTGATAAACGCGTGGGCGTCTGCTTCACACTCCGAGCATCTGCATAATTTTTGTCATTCATGCATTATTATCATCATTATTATTTGATCTTATATAATTATTCATAGGATTTGGGAGTTTAAATGGAAATTCAACATTTAAGTTTACGTTTCAAAGTCTAAAATTGTCATCAGAATCGGTTTAAATACATTAAACGAGTCACCCTACAAGAATAAATACCCTAACTGTGGTGTTTAATCAGTTTGTTCAGATTATATAAATATAGACTGATCAGACGTCGGTATAAATAGTTGATGACGATGCGGCGGACACAGCGCGTGCTGATCTGTTGTACCGGTTTGTAATTTTCCACTCGGCTCTGGTTGGTCACATGACCTGATGCGCGCGGGGGCGCGCATTTTGCTGAACGCAGGCGATGGAGCGCGCATTGATGATCGTTTAAAGATTTCTGAGGACACAAGTTTTCCTGTGAACACCATTGTAAAGGTGTTTCTGTAATTGTGTTTATTGAGTGCTGTTTTAATGCTTTAGTTGACATAATATTAAAAGAAGCAATAACCAACTACACGGATAAGTGTGAATGTTGGTAAATAATATCAGTCAAACCAGAGAATTTCTTAACACAAAACACAGATTAAAAGCCTCCCAACACTAATCACCACAATGTTCAAGATAAACATAAATACTTTCAAAATAAGGAGACTTTATTTCATTGTTTTTTATTACAGGATGAACAAAGACCCTGCAAATCCAAAGATGAGTAGTTTTAACATCGCTCCAGACATGGACAGCAATAGTTCCAACAGCGAGTACACAAGTTATCAAGACTGTCCCACCAAAGGCCCCTTCAACGGGTAAAACCTATATCACATGACCTAGACAAGTCACTATTAGTTAATAGGTCAACTTATATAAAACAAAGCATTTTCTAATGCGCTGATTTGATTACAGAATACAGTATACCGACGTGGACGCCGAAAGTCAGAACTTTCTGTCTGATCACTTGGGCAAGAAGAAATATGAAGCTGAATATGTAAGTGGTTCATTTGGCCTAATAGATTTCATCAGATAGTGCACTTAAACGTCATGTTATAAATCTCGCTGTTCTTGTTTTTTCAGAGCCATGGCTCGGCGTCGTTCGGGATGTCAGTGTTTAACTTGGGCAATGCCATCATGGGAAGTGGAATACTGGGACTTGCGTATGCCATGGCTAATACTGGCATCGCCATGTTTGTGTGAGTATTGAGGTGCTTCTTCTGGATGTGTTTCAGCTCATACGAACTGCCAAAAACACCTGATACCAGAGCTGATACCAGACCCACCTGCTTTTCTAGTTTGGTTTTAAAGAGTTAGCATGAAAGTTCATATTTTTGTCAGCTGAAAGTATGTACGCAATTGTCCCCAATTTACAGGACTGCAAATTACCTCATTAGGATAATTAGCTCTGTTAATGAGTCCAGAAAATTTGCCCCAGATTCTGGTTGGTGTGAATCTACTGTAGCTGATCTGAGTCAGTTCGGCTCTGATTAATGAAGTAAATGGAAGTCGTGCTTCTTCCTAGTGTTTATAAACAAAGCCATGTGTGAGTTTCCACTGGTTATATACAAGTGAAGGGTGCAAGTGGAGTCATACTGCATTGTTAATGCGTCTGGATGCCAAATCATCCATCAAAGAATGACTTAAATGATTTCTTGGTTAACCGAAATGGGATTTCCAGTGACCGATAAATCAGGGTGGACAATATAATCCGAATGATTTTAAACCAGAATTTGAGTTTAAACCAGGAAATGCATTGAAATAAACAGGTATGGCTGGTTTAATTGAAGTGTTTGGAGGGAACGCTTCACTGTTAGGTTAAAGAATGAGCTACATAGTAAAGATGTGATGCACGTGAAATGGAAATCTACTGAAGGTCACGCAGGTTATAATGGGATCAGTCGAGCTGCAGACAGTGGAATGAGTGAGTGTGTGAGAATATAATCAGGTCTAATCCATGGTCACCTCCCTCTGTTATGAACACACGCGTGTTTGTGTGTGGGTGTGGGTGTGTGTTTGTAACGTGACGCATTACAGAGAGTCCATTATGTCCAGTTACGTTAGGTTTGAGTTGAGGCCATCTTGTCTACATAGACAAATCATTTAACATCTAAAGTCAACATGAGTTTCTGGTTTTCTTAATGCATCTTAGCTAACAAAAAGTTTCGCTAACATTCCCACTAAGTTCTGAACGTTCAAAATGTTGTTTAAAAAAAACTAAAACGTGTCAGAAAAAGAACTTGATGTATTTATAATGTTTTTGTGCTAACGTTTTGAGAACATTATCAAAGACCCGATACATTTTTTAATAAACATTAGTGGAAGAACGTTTGTTCATAACTTTGAACCTTGCCAGAACGTTCCCTGTTAGCTGGGATTTTCCAGGTCTTTCTGTGCACACAATGTGTTTGTTTTTTCCCATCTTTGCTGAAAATAAAACCCTTAACCATGTAATCAATTGCAGTTCAGATTCTGCTTGTTTCAGAGAAGAGACTTCAACTTTCGGTGTTCTTGTTCATTTCTGTAGGATCCTGCTGCTCGCCGTGGCCATTTTCTCCCTGTACTCGGTCCATTTGCTGCTCAAAACGGCCAATGAAGGAGGTAAGCGTCTCTCTGTGATAACCTGTGGTACTGTGAGCAGAGCATGTTTCTATTTTTACCTGTGATAAGTGTGAGTTTTAACTCCCTGACTCCCTCTGTCCAGGTTCTCTGGTGTATGAACAGCTGGGGTACAAAGCCTTCGGGATTCCAGGAAAACTGGCAGCGTCCTGCTCTATCACCATGCAGAACTTTGGAGGTATGACCAGTAGTGTGAGCGTGCAGATAACACTGAGTTTGGTTTGGTTTTTCAAGGCACTAAAGTGTTTTCCAACTCTGTTTAAATCCCAGCAATGGCGAGCTACCTCTACATCGTGAAGTACGAGCTGCCCATCGTCATTAAGGCCTTCTTAGACGTCAATGACAAGTAAGATTCCACAGGCTGATGTTGTTGTTGTTGCACTGGAATGTTTTTCAGCGCTGCTTAGAACAGTGTGAGCGCTTCATTGTACAGCTGTCCGGCCGGGGGGGACTGAACGTCTGTTCAAAGACGTCGATTGAGAGCTTTGTGACAGTGACCTAATACAACAAACACTGACATTTAAGATTCAGACCCCTACATGGAGCCCGACATGATGCACGGCCCCAGACAGAACTGAAACACCGCAAACACACTCGCAGAATGTGTTTTTGAAACAGGATGTTGTAGAACAGCTGCGTGTTATTTCCTCAGCGCTGATATCAATCTTTGAAATGTGTTTTGCAGCGCGTGGTACACTAATGGAGATTACCTGGTTCTGATAGTCACCGTCAGCATCATACTGCCTCTCTCGCTGCTTAAAAACCTCGGTAAGTAAGTGTGCTCACACTCACAAAACCATAAGTCACCCCAAAATTAATAAGGGATTATATTTTGCACAAAGAAAATTAAGATAAGTTCAATTAGTATTAGATAACACTTTATTTTACATATGTTCACATGTACATGTGTTAAGTTACTATATATGCATGCATCCTATAGTGAGTACATGTAGTTAATTATTGTACTTAAATGTATAATAACAATGTAACACGGACACCTTAAAATAAAGTGTTACCTAAAATTATAATAAAATTAAATAGAAATATATATATGACTGTGAGCATGACTGGAGATGTGGTCTGTGGTGTGTTTTGTGCTGATCCTCATGGTTTGTGTTTGTGATTCTTCTCAGGTTATCTAGGCTACACTAGTGGTTTCTCCTTGCTGTGCATGGTGTTCTTCGTCATTGTGGTGAGTACTGAGATATTCATCATAAAATGCTAATGGACACATGCAAATGAGAGCAAGAGTGTCTATCGAGCTGCTATTGTTAAGTCTGATGAGACGTTCCTTCCTGCTTTTGTTCTCCAGGTGATCTACAAGAAGTTCCAGATCCCGTGTCCACTACCTGAGGACTTCATTAACATCACAGTGAACGCCTCTCAGCCACAGGTCAACACCACTGAAGAAGAGTGCTGCAAACCCAAGTACTTCGTCTTTAACTCACAGGTACGGCACGGATATTTGCATTCGGATATTTGCATTTGAGTGAGAGGAGTGTGTGTGGTGATCTAACTTTATTGTTTTGTCTTAGACTGTGTATGCGGTGCCCATTTTGACCTTTGCGTTTGTGTGCCACCCGGCTATCCTGCCCATGTACGAGGAGCTCAAAGAGTGAGTAACATTTACGCCTAAATATAACATATTTAAAGAGGACCTATTATTTCCTTTTACAAAGTCTTGATGTTGTTTTCAGGCTTTACTAGAACAGGTTTTCCCCATATTCTCTATTTTTGTCAGTAACGCTCTGTTTAGTTCCTGTTTCTATGAAGCCCCTTCTTCTGAAAAGCACACTGTGCTCTGATTGGTTGGCTGGAGCAGTGTGTTGTGATTGGTCGAGCGCTTCCAGTGTGTTTGGGAAATATCCCGCCCCTTACCATAACCACCAGTTTCAACACACTACTAACTAACTCAACCCCTTTATTCTGCGTATGAATTATTTAAATGAGGAATATTGTGACGTGTTCGTTCAGAAATTACACATTACACACACACTAAAGAAAGATGAAGATGGAAAACAGCATAATAGGTCCTCTTTAATTAAGCTACAAGTTGTTTTTTGTGAGTTTAACCTCTGTAAGATTGTTTATAAGAATGAATCATGGAAAAGCTAAGACAAACTAACACTTTCTCTAACTTTCCATCCGCAGTCGTTCCCGGAGGAAGATGCAGAATGTTGCAAATGTGTCGTTCCTGGGAATGTTTATCATGTATCTGTTGGCAGCACTGTTCGGATATCTGACCTTCAACGGTGAGCAGAACGCATACGCACGGACACGTTACGACACATTTGATAGTCCAGCACTGGGTTGAAATGTACAGTGAGGCTGTTTGTTTTAAACGGAGGTGTGTCCATTAAATGGCTTCGGATTGATCCGGCAGAAGGCCAGCGTTGAACCTCCAGGCTGTTTTTAAATTTTGGGAACAAGTGAGAGACGTTCAGCTGGAAATGTTACGCAACGCAGGGATTTCTCAGACGCAGCGAAGGAAAAATAAACATTTTAGTGGGATGAGTTGTTTGATGTTCTGCACAAACTTTTTGTTGACAATAAAATGGGAGTTTTACCATTCAGAGGAGGGTAACTAAAGCTAAAACCATACAAAAATACAATTTCCTTACTAAACTAAAACATAAATACGCTTATTTTATTTCAGCTAGTTTCCAAGGCAACATTTCTTATTTCCATTTAGTGCTCTATTTTAGAACTTGACGTACTAAAAGAACTAAAACTTATTAAAAATATATACATATTTTAAAAACAAATCAAAATCGAAAAACCAAATACACAACAAAATTACTATAATGAAAATAGAAGATATTTAAAAGATATTATTTTATTTTAGTTAATTAATACAAATATATACATATATTTCAAAAAGGCCCAAAACACTACAAAATTATTAAAATAAAATTATATTATTTTGAAAAGTACATTTTATTTAAACTAGAAATGTTGCCAAGGCATTTATTTATTTTATTTATTTATGTTTTATTTTAGAACTTTATTTCTAAAATATCTAAAGCTAAAACTGATTAAAAATTTATATACATAAAAAAATAAAAGAAAATACTAAAATGAAAATATAAAATATAAAAAAGCTTATTTTATTTCAGCAGGGTGCCTAGGCAACATTTCTCAATTTCATTTAGTGCTTTTATTTTTTATTTTACAACTTGAAGTACTAAAACAACTCAAATTGATTCAAAATTAATACAAATATATGCATATTTAAAAAAAAAAAAAAATCAAAAACTAAAAAAGGCCCAAAACACAACAAATTTGAAAATATAATCCTAAACCAACAATCTAATGTCAGTGATGTTTGAAGTAAAGATGTGGTGTTTTGTGTTCGACAGAGGCCGTTGAGCCCGAGCTTCTGCACACTTACTCAAAGGTCTACAGTTTCGACGTGGTGCTTCTGATCGTGCGTTTCGCCGTCCTGACCGCCGTGACGCTCACCGTGCCCGTGGTTCTCTTCCCAGTGAGTATCCCACACATTCACAGGTGTTGACACACACACACACACACACACACACACACTGTGCTGATGTGAGGTGTGTTCTCTGCTTCAGATCCGCACCTCAGTCAACCAGCTGCTCGGAGCCTCTAAAGACTTCAGCTGGCCTCGGCACATCGGCATCACCGTCGCCCTGCTCGTCTGCGTCAACATCCTCGTCATCTTCGTTCCCACCATCAGGGACATTTTCGGATTCATCGGTAGGTGGTTCATTCACATGGATGTGATGTGTCATTTTTGTATGATTAATATTCTATTTGCGGTTTGAGGTTTTAGTCATTTCGTTGTGCGTCTATATACACACAAACAAATTGTGTATACAAGTTTTTACTTTGATACAATTTGAGCAATTTTCACTCAGAAGTTGCTAGTAAATTTCACAAATAATTACAAAGAAATGCCAAATAACACATTTAATTAAACATGACATTTTGAAGTAGAAAGACTGAAATAGGATTTTCTTGTATATTTACAGCTTTGAAAAATTATTTAAAAATAATAGTTTCTTTTAATTAATGTTTATTTTTATTTACAACTTAGATTTTTTTTACAGTGTTTTTTATACTTTTTTGTTTCCATTTTAGTTATTTTAGTACATCAACTTAAAAGTTAGTGTAAACTATCTGAAATAAAATAAGTTTACTTAGTAGTACTTCAACTTAAAATAAAAAAAATTAAGCTTATTGTTTATTTTACAACTTTGAAAAATGATTAATTTTAATTTCCGTTTGAGTTATTTTAGCTGCCTTGCCAACGATCTGAACTGAGTTTAACATGTTTGATTTCTGTCTCTCCGCAGGTGCGTCCGCTGCTGCCATGCTGATCTTCATCCTCCCATCAGCCTTCTACATCCGACTGGTGGAGAAGGAGTCCATGAGATCCGTGCAGAAGATCGGGGTAAGAGACTCGTGTCCGACTGCCCGTATGTGTGTGTGTGTGTGTTCTCGAGGATGACAGACTCTCATCACACTCTCGCTCTCCTCAGGCGCTGTTGTTCCTCATCATGGGAATCATAGTGATGATCTGCAGCATGACTTTGATCATCCTGGACTGGATCCACAACGCAGGGTCTTCAGACGACCACTCCGACGGCCACTAGTGGGCGTGTCCGAACGCTAATTGACACGCAGAAGGGGCGGAGCCTATCCGCCAACTCTGCCACTGAGAACTAGAAGAAGCTGCTCTAATATCAGCGCAGAGCAAAGACAAACATCCCATTCTGAGAGAATGTCCTGAACTTTGTACAGTATGCTGTTAGGCCACACAGATGGTGATCCACTCGTATTGTTGTGCTTCTTTTTCTTGTTTTTGTCGATTTGCTTTCCTATTGTGTTGAGTTTCGGTGGTACGTCGCACAGGAGCGTGTGCATTATTCACCGTTTTCAGGTTTAGTACTCGCAAACCAAAACCAGTCAACAGCGAACGGAGACGCGTGTTCGACGTCCGTTCGTACCTTTGCCAAAAATATCGGTGTTTGTATGTGGAAAAGCACTTACTCCTTTTCAGCAAATGTGAAAAGCTGTTATTCCGCACATTTTGGCTGTGCTTTAAACGCATTTGTTACAATGCCATTTATACTGTACTACTTGAGTCACCTTTACCTGTCGTGTAGATCTACTAATGAACAAA
The DNA here is from genome assembly GCA_021554675.1 of Leuciscus idus. Classification (NCBI taxonomy): domain Eukaryota; kingdom Metazoa; phylum Chordata; class Actinopteri; order Cypriniformes; family Leuciscidae; genus Leuciscus; species Leuciscus idus. Next base: position 45,058,263 of record CM038629.1, on the reverse strand, counting down.
TACTGATCGCTAGTTGTTGATTTCGGGCAGGTGGAACGGCTGTATGAATTTACTGTAACTTATTTAAACCCAGACGACGGCGAAGGGTGCCTTAAAGTCAACACGAGCTCAGAAACGACACGTTCTTGGTCTACACTGCAAAGTATGATGCTCTTCCTCAGTGTTTCTGTCTTGTTTTACAGTACAAATATCAAGACACATTTACTGATATTCAGAGCTTCAGATATGAAGTCTTGTTTACTGAAAATGCATCAAAATTAAGAGCGTTTTTGCTCAAAATATCTGCCAATGGGGTCAGAAAAATAATCTTGTTTGATGTTGATTTTTCTGACCCCTTCTGGATGATATTTGTCTTTGTTTTAAGCACAAACTCACTTCATTTTGACATTTTTCTCATTAAATAAAGCAATGAAAAATCATGTAATTTTGCTTTCCAGTACAAATATCTAAACACTCTTAAATCAAGATACGAGACAAAAATACTGACTAAAATAATTAGTTTGCAGTGTAACTGTCAACGATTCATCATTGCACGTTCTCTGAAGTCACTGTTCAACTGACGTCACATCAAAATGATGTTTGCTATTAGTCGAATAACTATTTAATCACCGTTTTAGACTTTTGTAGGATATTCTAAACACTTATTTAATAAACTGAAGGTTACGACAATAATAGCGAATAATGGTTTTAAAAAGAAGTTGAATATCCTGTTTTACGGCACATAACAGAAGCAGAATGAGCTGCTAACGTGTTTCACGTTGACTTTAAAGCTTCACGGTCTGCTTGTCATTTGTTTCGGATGAACTACACACAGAATCAAATGCCAGAACGTTGTTGGCGAGGGGAAACGAGACCGTTAGTTTTTAACTTGACTTGCCATTTCAGTGTTTGCCATCGGCAGCTTGAACGAGAGAGAGACAGACGGAGGAGTGTGTGTCGTCCACTGATCAGCCGTTATTAGTGTGGTGAACTGATACGTCACACACACACACACACACACACCTCACTGTGCTTCCAACTGCTCAAACCTCATGTGTCATCCAACCTGTTACTCTCCAGCCGTTATTTATGGAAAACATCAGTGTAATTTAATCTATTTTACTATATTTATATATATATATATTGTATATATGTGTATATACCACAAAATGAACTGTATATATGCTGTCAATTTTTTCTTTTTTCTTCTTCTTTTGTTAAAGTTTTGCTCAACATTGTTTGAAATATGGAAATGGCTTTAGATGTCCCTCGGTGTGTGTCGGGGCCCCGGTCGGCCCCTCTTCATCGGGCTGTGAATGTCAAACTGAGCTCAAGATTTGGCTTGTAGTCGGCCCCGACACACACACACACACACACACACACACTTACACACACTCTCACATACCTTTTACATCACTACTAAATGCTGTAGTCAAAGCCGAGAGGCGTGAAGCGCTCCTCATGTACAAGAGGCCATTCCTGCGAATGATACGCTCTTGTTTCAATGAAACACTATGTATATCATGTAATTAATGTCTATTAAAGGTTGAAGATAACCCAGTTATGTGTCAGCGATTTATTTTATAGAAAGAAATTACATTTATTTAGTGCTTTAGTCAGTGGTTACACATAATGAGAGTTCAAAGAAACGTGTGTGTGAGCGAGAGAGTGTGAGTGTGTGTGTGTGTGTGTGAGAAGGAGTGTGTTTGTGTGTGTGTGTGTGTGTTATTTGCAAAGGATCATATATATCTCATTTGAAGTTCAGACATGAGCACAGATCAAACCTACTGTGCTGTATATTAATTGATCTTCGTTTCATACAAGGTCACACTAAACATTTTAGGATATTAAAATTACACTTATTTTTAATTTAATGACGTGTTTTTGTCAGTGGTGTTGCACATAATGAAGGTAGAAAGGAACCTAAAAATGTAAATATGTATATTATTATGTATTCATAATATGTATATGATAAAATGTATTTATTTGAAAGGGCAATGAAAGGGATAAACTCTAGTCTAAACCATCAAAAGTGTAACTGACACACACACACACACACACACACACACAGAGCGAGAGAGAGATGAAATGCTCAGACTGTTTATCAGGTTGAGCCATAAAATTCAACATTTTAAACAAAAAATAAAATCTAAATTGTGACAGAAAGTTGTTTTTGATCATGTCTAAATACATATCCAAATGCAATACCTGATAAAAGGACTGTATGAATAATTTTGTTATCAGTCTGAACATTATGATTTCTGTTTAAAAATAGGCCTATGCTGCCATCTAGTGGTTATACTATGTAAGACTTGATTTTTTATTCAACCAGATTGCACTAATCTGCTTTTTTTTTTTACTTATACATACTTATTGAATAAAAAAAAAGAGAGAATAAAATGTGTATTTCTAATATTTGTATTATTTTATATAGAAATAAATGGTGTACAATTCATTTTTTAGAAGATATGAGACTTTTCTTTTTGTTTCCCCTTTTTGACATTACTTTAATCCCTTGTCATGGCAACACTGTTGGAGATTTCCAATATCCGGTCACAGTTTAGCATCTTTAATGTCTTGGCATCATGTTGAAACTGTCTGGTGTGAATCAAATAAACTCGCTAGGAGTAATAGAGATTTTTCAACCCTGTCCTCAGTGTTACGGATCTCCTCCACGTCCGTTTCCAAGGCTTTGCTAATGCTAATGTCTTCTGGCTGACAACTCTGACAAGTGTCGACTTTCATGCAATTTCAAGCATGCTAAGAATCATAAGAATGATATTAATATCCTTTGCACTTTCTGTTTAGAGAAACCTGAAACTACTTTACATTTATTTTGGAACTGTTCTCTCTCACGGTGACATCTTGGTGCGGCGTTTGTGATTTTACCAAATGTTACGTGAATCCTAACTTTGATTTTACATATCATTTTTGGTTTTCATGAATGATATTTATCTTCTAAACCTTATTTTTCTGTTAGCTAAATATCACAATCACAAATGTAAATTTTATAAATGCAATCCTCTTTTTTTAAGATTTAAACTTGAAATGAAAATGTATTTTGAATCTATTGAGTTTTCTATAAAAAAAATTAAAAAACAAAAGCTACAAGAACAGTGGCTGTGTTTAAGGACTTTAATCTGGACTGAAAGACTGAAGGATTCTGGAGTATTGATGAATTATGTTATGACAATGATGATAATTGTTGTTAAAGTTTTTTTTCTTTTCTTTTCTTCAAGCATTTAATAAAATAAAAAAGGCATGCTAAGAGTCTCAAAAGCATCCAAAAAGAATATTAAAGTTTGATGCATTGCCATGACAACAGTGTTCAAGACATCAAGAATCCTTCGCTATAACTTTGACTCACAATAGTCACATCCATGTTGTTTGCCTTCTTACAACAAATGCACAGCTGAAGTTTAATCAAAATAAATGTATGCAGAAGTTATAATACACATACACTTCTAAATTAGTTTCAACGGCACGGGCAAAACCGTTCGAGAAATCAAAAATCCGCTCGCAATTTAACATCCATGTTTCCATCAACTTGTCAATCGAATTATCTGAAGTTCGGTAAAAAAAAATCATGCGAATAAAGCTCGTGAAAGTGTGTTTCCATCAAACGGCTTTAAAGCGAATAAAAACCTGTGCGTAATGACGTCACATGCTGTTTTGCGATCAAATTGGTATATCGAATTGATTTGAGACATTTTAAGGTGTTTCCATTCATTTTCGCACTGAATCGCACAACATTCAAGCAAACATTTGCGAACAAAGTTTTGCTAGACAAAATGGATCGCGCCATCTACCAACAAATGTTCAATATTGCACAAGTTGTAATAGTGCAGAGTCCTGCACGGGTCCATTTTTGGAGACCCGCCCCCGCCCGTACCCGCAAAGTTCAGCACCAGATCTGACCCGTGCCCGCGATAAATCGCACACAAGCTAAAATCATTCCATTTAAAGTGCTTTATTTTTTATCTCGCACCTCTCTCAACATCACAATAGCCTCATGAATGGGCTAATGAGCGCTAAAGTGCGCTTTGTTTTGGGCCATTCAAGTAGCCTAGGCTACCTCCAGTTCACGCGCGGGCGCCTCTCCGTGTCCTGATTATTGCCTGCTATATTTAGCTCTTATTTAATTAGGAAAATGGTTGATTAAACATTGGTTAAAATTAAGATACAATTAATACAAAACGAAATTCACTTTAAAGAAAGTCTTTCTACAAAAACAAACTTAATAAAGTGGTCAAAATCATGTCTGCCCACTCCATTTGTCTCCCGATTCGGGATCATCTTATCTTATTCATGCTTTTTTCACTTTTCATATAATCAACATGCAATTTTAAACAAATATATATATATATTATTTAATTTAAACATGAATATGAAACTAAATAGTTTTTTAATGACTGGGCTACAACACCTGCCCTACAATCATTGAATATTATTTTGCTTGATTGACGGGTTTTTATTTAAAAGAAAGAGCGTAGCCTACACAATACTTAGGCCTACTAAAATATAATTAATATTATTTTATTGCATTTGTATTAGTTGTTTGAAGAGTAAAAAAAAAACGGTCGATCTTAACGCAAGTTTACAACCGGCCAGTCGGTCGGACTAAAAGGGGGAAAAAATTAATTGGGTCGGTCCTAAATTGACAGGATCGGTCGGGTAACGGTAACGGCAAACAAGAATATTTTTAAGGATGCCCAAAACACATATTTGCGAGTGTGTAATGGCAATTTAGACACAAATATTGCACATATTTTTCATCCGCTACCCGCCCGCAAGGAGTTCATTATCCGCCCGCATCCCCGCCTGTGAATGTTTGAGACTGTAGCTATGTTTCCATCAACACGTTTTTATCCGAATTATGTGATATCGAATGAAAAATGCCTTATGGAAACAGTAAAATTCGATTGAATTTCTTGAATATCGACTAAAATGAAATACGGTCGGTCTCATCGGATTTTATCTTGATCGATGTACGGTTTATGCGATAAACGCTGATGGAAACGTTATTTGCCGAATAAATAATGGATTGCGATTAAGTTTTAGGTCATTTTATGGGTACAACCCGCCACAAAAGAAGAAGTTTTAGTTAATTTCCGCCCAGTTTGTACCCATTATATACTGTCTGGTTTTTTGACGTCGAAATTATTTACGACAGCGGTAATGGACAATTCCGCTTCCAACCTGTAGGGGGACCGCAGAGGAAAAGTTCCTCTTTAAGTGTTGCTTTAAGTAAAGTTTAATAATGGCTGTAAAACGTATTCACTCATTGTTAGTTAATGCATTTACTAATGTTAACAAATGAGAAGTGTAACTGATGAGTTTATTGTAGGCTACTCTTTCAGGTGGTGACTTTATCCTCTCGCGACCGGACGCAGTTCTCCTTCAACTCTTTGCCGGGTCAGGGTGTGATTTTCTCTGTTATTGTGAGAGATCCAGTGCTCAACACTTCGGCGTCCTACATCCCCGTTCACACCTACGCCTGCAGCTTCAACTCCTCGCTGGACGGATGCAGCGATCTAGGTTAGAAGACGAACGAATCCCTGCAGAGATTCGCTGTAGATTCACAAGTCCCCCTGTAGTCAATCATTTTATCACTTAAAACTCATCTTTGATCACCAAAATTACATATTTAAATTTCTTCATGCCTTAAAATATCTTGAATGTAACTTGACACCCTTGCCTCATTTAGTATGCGCGGTTCTATGAATATGCAAATGAGCCCCGCCTCCACTCACTCGCTCAGCTCAGAGATCCACTGGTTGACGATCACACGTTGATCTGATTGGTTACAAGGTAGTTTGTGACGTCAGAAACACCAGCGATTTCAAAGCGTGTTTTTGAGACTTGACTTCATGCTGACTGTTTGGTTGCGATCGGATGAATTTCCTAGGAGAAGTATATCAAATATAAATCTATATTCGCATTATCAGGATTGTGGATCTGTTGTCAAAATGAACACAGATTGACCTGAAAATGTAGTAATTTCACCATAAATGCGTTTAATTAATTAAATGTAGTAATCTCACCATAAATGTATTTAATTAAATACTACTTTTTTTCACAGTCATCTTTTTTTACTTTAAGACCGGGGTAAAGCAAGGGAAACTACAATTTACCTCAACAAGGCGACATAATGAACGTCTCATTCATGGAGGTGGAAAAACAAGTTCTTTGTGACATGCAAGATTAATTGTATTAAAATTTAAATGCAAAAGAAAAGGCACGAGAGTCGGCTGTTTTAGTCAATTTCAAGTTTTAATTTAAAATGTTTGCGATTTTAATATAAGTACCTGGTTAAATATTTGACCACTTGCTTGATCTAGCCTACTTAATATAAGTAGAAGTAATGCATGGAATAATAGGCCTAGGTTGTTTAAATTGTGTTTAAATGTGAATATGTCTATTAAAGAGTGTATATGTGTACAAAGAGAATCGCAATGCTGACAAAACTTTTTTTAAATAAAAGTTGCTGATAACTTCTGGATTTGAAATAAAAATAGTAAGTATGTGTTTGTGGTACGGCCGCGGATCAATTACGCACTGCAAAGATTTATTATATAAAAAAAATTATTATGCAAAAGAAAGGGTATGAGTCGGCTGTTTTTGTCAATTTTAAGTTTTAATTTAAAATGTATGCAATTTTAATATAAGTGCATGGTTAAATATTTTACCACTTGCTTGAGCAACTTAATATATAATTATATAGAAGTAATGCATTGAATAATACGTTGTTTAAATTGTGTTTAAACGTGCATACGTCTATTAAAGAGTGTATATGTGTACAAAGAGAATCGCAATGCTGACAAAACTTTTTTTTAAATAAAAGTTGCTGATAACTTCTGGATTTGAAATACAATAGTGAGTATGTGTTTGTGGTACAGCCGTGGATCAGTTACGCACTGCAAACGCAGCATATGTGAAAGCACTAGCGCTTGCTGCTCCTGCACCGCATACGCACTGCACACGGAGGATGTGTGAAACGGGCGTGAGAACTTGCTTGTTCGCGTCTACGGACAGTGTCTCCCTCTGCTGGCTAGTGTTTGTACTGCATGAATGTTGTTCTTCCGTTACATAACCGAAATCGTTCATTTTACTGTTTTGATATACCGTTTATATTATAAAGTGTAATCACTCAAACCTTTGAACATAAAGACGTAAGACTTTAAGCTGACATCAGTGATCACATTTACTCTTTAGTCACACGACGGACATGCGCTTCGAGCTGCAAGGTCAACGAACGTTAGAAAATAATTCGGTGGAAAAGAAACAAAGGAAGAACTGAATTCCTCATAGAGGAGGATCACTGCGGGAGCGACGTCATCTCTGATTGGTCAGATTTAGTCATTTACGTTTAAGGGACCAATCTGCTCTATTGATACATTTGAAATGTATTTATGACATAAACGGCGAAATTACGACATAATTAAAGTCATAATTATGAGATTAAAAAGTCTGTTGTCATGATTTCGACTTTTTATGTTATGACTGATAATTTCGATTTAGTGTCATTGTTTTTATGTCGTAATTTCGACTTTTCATCTACTAAGTACTTTTAAATCATAATTTCTACTTAGTTTGTTACAATTGTGATTTTTTAAGTCATAATTCCGACTTTTCATCTCATAAATATGATTTAGAATGTGAAGATTTCGACTTTTATGTCATTATTACGATTTACAAAAGCATATTTTTTTCTTATTTGACGGAAATAGACTTCCATCATTTTCCTTCATTGTTTTGTTAAGTGTTTTAATTATATTTTTGTATTGAATACGTTTTTAAAAGACTTTTAATTGTTTTTTAGGAGAAGTTCAGCATCCGCCGTTCTACTGAATTTTACTTCTGCGGACCTTAAACCCTACGTGATGACGCAGTGAGTCTCCCATCATGCCCCGTAGCAGCGCCCCACAGCGGTGAAGAGGCGGAACTGCAGCCTCTGACCCACATGTGGCTGGGCGCCTTTAAATCTATCGCAAATACGAGCCCAAGTGCTCATGAAAGTGCCCGAAAAGTGTACGTTTTTGCACTAAGGAGCGTCCTGCGTGCTATTATATGATCTGAAGTCCGTGGAGCGACGTGCGCGGAGGTGAGTGCGCGCTAATGACAGCATATGCTAACACAGCTAGCCGCGTCACACTGATAAACAAGAGTCTGAACTTATAAACAGGATATGTAAACATCTCTCTGTGTGTCTAGCTGTGTTATTGTTACGAATTATCAATGTGAGATGGATTTAAATGAGTATACAACGCTCTAAAGGCCTCTGTTATCTCTAAAGACGGCTAATGAACTGTTCAAACTTCAGCTGTGCTGAGACAGAGCGAGAGAGAGTAAATAAACAGAGCAAATAAAGACACAGTGACCGAGTTATGCGGTCGTTATTTTGATGTTAATGTATCCGAATTGTACTTTAACATGTTTCTTCTTTAATGTGGTGGTACAGTAAATCAGGGCTCAGAGCTGCTGTGACCCGGACCCAAAGATGCAAGAGGGGCCAGGAAAGGGTGAGTGTGTCTTCATGCTCATCGACTTAACACACACACACACACTAAAGTGAACAAGGCTTATAGGACTGAGTAGTTGAATTTGACTGTTATTCATTATGCATGTTTTAATACATAATTATGTGGTTGCATTTTGTTGAATCTTTTTAATAAAACTTATTGTGTGATTTTCAGAGGGTAGTTTGGAGGATGAGGAGGATCAGCGGTGCCCGATCTGTCTGAACCGTCCCAGACGTACGGATCGAGCCGTACCCGACTGTTGCAGACACGTCTACTGTTCAGCCTGCATCCTCCGCTGGGCTCAGGTCAGCTGACACACTCAAAACACTTCCACACTCACACTCTATCTATCTATCTATCTATCTATTTTTCTATTAGCCATCTATCTGTAAACACACACATACACTTCTGGTCAAAAGTTTGCATATTTATAATGTTTGCTCAGCAAGGCTGCGTTTATTTGATTATAAATGCAGTAAAAACAGTGAAATATTTCAATTAAAAATAGCTTTTTTCTATGTGAATATTGTACCTACACAATATACAGTATATTCTATATTGTAAAATGTAATTTATTCCTGTGATCAAAGCTGAATTTTCAGCAGCATCATTACTCCAGTGTCACGTTCCTTCAGAAATCATTCTAACATGATGATTTGATGCTCAAGAAACATTTCTGATTACTGTGATAACATTAAAAAATTGAGTCTAAGATTTTTTGTAAGTATAAAGACAGAAATACTTCTATTTAGCAACGACATCTAAGAATCACAACAATTTTTAAAATGAAATTTTTTAAATGAACCACAACAATTTTAGTTATACTGTGAAAAATTATTTCAAGAAATAGTTACATAATTTTCTTCTCCTCGTTATAGTACTGTACTGTTAGATGGTTAGATTATTTTTGTATTTATTTTATTCACTCATGTATTTATTTTCATCAAATCCATTTATTTTATTTTAATCTAATTTCTAATGTATTAATAATTTTTTTTTATTTAACTTTCTGTTTTAAATTACGTGTGATCCAGTAAATGCAGCCTAGGCTTATAGGCCTTATAAGTGACTTGCTCATAGAAATCCAAACTTTTGACTAGTAGTGTATGTGTGTATTTATATATAATATGCATACTACCCAAGGAATATACACTGCATACTGTAATGTGTGATGTTGTGTGTGTCGGGCCACAGATGGTTCAGTCCTGCCCGGTGGACCGCAGACCCTTCAGCGCGATCTTCCTGCAGGGCTCCTCGCAGCAGTGCATCAAGGTCAGACGTCCTCCTGAGTTCCCGCATGTCCCTGTAAGAGCCTCTGATTCCTGATCAAACTCAGCCGAGCTTCTCCTCTGTGTTTCAGATTCCTGTGAAGGCGCTCAGACTGCCGCCGCTGAACACGTGCTGCAGTCCGGACGGCCCACGGATGCGTCGTGTCTGTGTGTAAGTGCTGCGTTTGCGTTCATTTTGTTGGTCATCTGATCATTTGAGACCATGGATCACAAAACCAGTCACAAGGCTCAATTTTTTTTAATTGAGATTAATACATCATCTGAAAGCTGAATAAATAAGATTTCCATTGATGTATGGTTTGTTTGGCCGAGATACAACTATTCGGAAACAAAAAATCGAAACATTGAGAAAATCTCCTTTACAGTTGTCCTTTTATGTTGGCGATTTTGCTGCATTCACTCACAAAAATATTTTTTGATATGTTTACGTTAGGAAATTTACAAAATATCTTCATGGAACATGATCTTTACTTAATATCCTAATGATTTTTGGCAATAAAAGGAAAAATCGATAATTTTGACCCATACAATGTATTGTTGGCTATTGCCACAAATATACCCGTCCGACTTGCGACTGGTTTTGTGGTCCAGGGTCACATTTAATAGTTAATTGTGTCGTTAACAGGACAGAGACAGGAGCTCTGGAGAGAACGCAAGATAAAAGAGCTAATGCCAAACAGAAATGCCACAGAAAAGGTATGTGCTTAAGTATTGATTCTTGTCTTGTCCATCAGTTGCTTATGTTGATATTTCAATATGAAAGGTTATTCCAGGTTAAGTTCAACTTAAGTTCTGCTACAATACAATATATTACAAATTTGATTTCTATAGCACATTTAAAACAACTGCCATTGATCAAAGTGCTTTCCAGCATAATTAATACAACACATTTCTGTTGACTGAACAGAAACTACATTGGACTGGTTATAGAATACGTTACAGCATTATTGTGAATTAACATGAACATAAATTAACATTAATGTAAATTTCAACGTGAAATCTTAAATTATTGGTATATGTAATGTGTGTTGCAAAAAATTTTTTTTTATTGTACTGCACCATATATTTACCCATATATTTCCATCGTAAATGTTTTCACTTAAAGGGTTAGTTCACCCAAAAATGAAAATTATGTCATTAATGACTCTCCCTCATGTCGTTCCAAGCCCGTAAGACCTCTTCGGAACACAGTTTAAGATATTTTAGATTTAGTCCGAGAGCTTTCTGTCCCTCCATTGAAAATGTATGTACGGTATACTGTCCATGTCCAGAAAAGGTAATACAGACATCATCAAAGTAGTCCATGTGACTACAGTGGCTCAATCTTAAGTTTATATAGCGACGAGAATACTTTTTGTGCGCAAAAAACAACAAAAATAACGTCTTTATTCCACTATTCATTTCCTTCTCTCTGGGCCTCGAGTTTTTTCACGTAGTATAAATGCATAGCGCATCTGTGTTGTACGTCACACGTAGGCTCACTATTGGCCGACGCTGGTCATGTGTGTGATGTGTGTGTACAACACAGAAGCGCTACGCTATTACACTACGTGAACACACTCGAGGCCCAGAGAGAAGGAAATGAATAGTGGAATAAAGTCGTTATTTTTGTTTGTTTTTTGCGCACATAAAGTATTCTCGTCGCTTTATAAACTTAAGATTGAGCCACTGTAGTCACATGGACTACTTTGATGATGTCTGTATTACCTTTTCTGGACATGGACAGTATACCGGACATACATTTTCAATGGAGGGACAGAAAGCTCTCAGGACTAAATCTAAAATATCTTAAACTGTGTTCCGAAGATGAACAGAGGTCTTACGGGCTTGGAACGACATGAGGGAGAGTCATTAATGACATAATTTTCATTTTTGGGTGAACTAACCCTTTAATTTTTCACAAACTATGAGACGTGTTGATATTGCCAAAGATGCTGTCGGGAGAAGTTGCATAAACCAGAATATTGCCGACTCGCATTAGATTATATTTGAGGGAGAGCTGCATGATTAATCACTAAAAATATAGAATAAATCAACCTTTGAATGTAACTTGATGCTTTAAATAAAGATTGTATCATTACATTGTTACTCCAGTAGGTGGCGACAAGTGACTGTTAAAACTTATGTGTCATTGAATCATTTATTCAAGAAATTCGTTCAAAAACGCTGATTCATCCAGTGATGAAACAAGTGGAGTCATTGAATCATTCATTCAAACAGAGTTAAAAAAAAAAAATTCAAATGAATTAAATATTCTGCAGCAATTAACATTTTGTCAGAACTTCTAGTAAATTACATGTTATTTTGTTTAACTGTTTATTCAGAATCGTGGGAGAATCGTCATCTCTATTTTAAACATGATTCTCAGTTTATCCAGAATCGTGCAGCTCTGGTTTGAGGTGTACACAGATTTGTTTAATAGTTGGTTGCAGTGTTGAGCTCTATATAACAGAACTGATAAACGTTTAGCGAAATAAGAGCTTTCAAAAATAAATGTCTTCTATTCCCCGGCAGGTGACTCGGATGCATCTGTGGATGAAAACAGAAAGGTTAGTATTGCACTGTTGTATATTCCTCTTTTTGGTCTTTTTTTGTTTTGCATATGAATGACAGTGGAAATGTGTTTATGTGTGCAGGCGAGTGGAGACTCATGCCACTCTCTTCTGCTCACTCAGCATTTTCACTCATCACTGCCAAGCCAACAGGGAGCGACGCTCGGCACGCTGACACAGATCATGTAAGTGAACATCATGTGTCTTCTGTTTCTTTGTTGACTGAACAGTGTCTCTTAAAGGGTCATGAAACCCCCCTCTTTCAGCTCAAGTCTAGCTCACAATCTTTTTGAAAAATGCAGCTTAATTGGGCGTGGATGGCTGTGAGAAGAAGGGAGGGGAGTGGGTGTGGTGTGGCACGGCAGGGGAGAGGGGAGGGGAGAGGAGAGGGGAGGGGGGGAAACTGTCATCGCCAGTGGCCCAAGCATATCGACTGTCACTAAAAATCAGTGGTAAAACGTGAGGAAATGCTAGATTTTTTTATACGTAATTTCACGTAATTTTTTATAGCTGGCAAAGTTAAAGTCTAATGAAATACTGACACCTTATTTTTGTCCTTTCAAAAGTAACTGAATGCACTATATATTAGCCTACAGTAATCATAATTGTATTTAAACCATATAAATGTACATGCATATGTATAATTATGTCATTATAAAATATATAATTGTTTATATACACACTATAAATGCATATATTTGAAAATAATAAATTTTCCGCTTAAAAAAAAAAAACGTTCCGTCCATAGCCTAGATTTATGCGCCCCCTAAACCCACATAATAAAGATGGACAGTGACATAGAAATTTGCACAAATTAAGCATACGTTCCATACAATTGAGGTATTATCGAAATATCTAAATTTTAATAACAAGTGATTATTTAACAAAAGGCAAGTAAAACGGTCAGGGTTACATTTTAGACACACACACACACACACACACACACACACCTCTGAAGCGATAGAAAAGTCCTCGGGACCACATCACTCGAAAGACGCAACCTGCATTGGTGTACAAGGCCGAGGTCCACCATTCTCCAGTTGAATGGTTGCTACACACACACAGTTTAGATGTGTCCGTGGTTGATGGCCGGAGTCTAGCCCTGGCAGCATCGCGGGGAAAGATGCACTGGAACTTTTGCACCATGAAAACAAACGCGCGTCCCATCATTGCCTCTCTCATCTACTACGAGTACGCGATATCACAGTTTGACATGTCTGTCATTGGAAAGTTCCACGTGGTGTCATGAATAATTAAGAGCAAGTGTCTTCTCATTGGATAAGAAAACTCAGTCTCATGAATAATTATGAGACACCGATGAGTCATCAAAGTACTATTCATGGGTTTCATCCGGTCCCTTTCCACAGGTGTATAAAATCAAGCACCTAGATTATGAATGCAGACTGCATTGTGCTTGATTAATACACCTGTGGAAAGGGACCGGATGAAATCCATGAATAGTGGACGTGGACACGATGAAGATTTTAAACCCGGAAGATGAAAATAGCGGAAAAAAATGTAACCATTTCCCCCCTACTATTAAATCTAACAGATGCTAACATTGTCTTCAATGGTGTTCAACACACATACCGCTGTTAAAATCTCAGAAAAATTTGGTTTAGGGTTTCATGACCCTTTAAAGGGTAACTCTCGCCAAATTGCAACCTAGGGTCTTTTTGTTAATCTACCCGAGGCAAACTTTCGTTTAAAAATATAATTAGAATGGAAACGCCACTTTTAAGTTTGACCGTATTTTTGTTTTTGGTCAAATTGCCTTTTGATTGGGAGTGCTTTTATGATAGCATCAAAATCGCTATTTTTAAAACACTAAGAAGGCTCGACACAACATGAAACTTTGCTGGAAGTATCACCAGGGGCTCTACACATGAACTCGAGCATTGAGAACATTGTTTGTGTACACAGAGTTTACTAAAAAGAAAGATTTTGAACAACCGCCGGCATTTTGACAGTCAAAAATAGTCGATCTCCGAATGCGAATGAACTGACTCTGAATTTTAGTATTGCTTCTTATATGAGGATCCTTTTTCAAATACAAGGTCAATATTGATTTTCACTAACGACAAAACAACAAATTATCCGTGAATTTATATGGATCTAAGCTTTAGGAGCTTTCCATCTTTACTCTCCTCCCTGTTACGTTGCATTCGGAGATCGACTATTTTTGACTGACAAAATGCTGGCGGATAGAAACACTAACTGATAAAGTGAGTCGTACAAAACCTTTCTTTTTAGTTAACTTTGTGTACACAAACAATGTTCTCAATGCTGGAGTTCATGTGTAGAGCCCCTGGTGACACTTCGAGCAATGTTTCATGTTGTGTCGAGCCTTCTTAGTGTTTAAAAATAGCGATTTTTGATGCTATCATAGAAGTGCCCCATTCACTCCCATTCAAAAAGCAATTTGACCGAAAACGAAAATATGGTCAAACGTAAAAGTGGCGTTTCCATTCTAATTATGCTTTTACACGAATGTTTGACTCGGGTAGATTAACAAAAATAGCCTAGGTTGCAATTTGGCGAGAGTTACCCTTTACATGGACCTATTATGCTTTTTCCATCTTCATCTATTTTTAGTGTGTAATGTTGCTGTTTGAGCATGAAAAAGCTCTGCAAAGTATGTATATGTGTATATATGTGTATGTATGTAGAATATGGGGAAAATGTGGAACATTCAATGAGGAAAACCTGTTATAGTAGAGCCTGAAAACATCAAGACTTTGTAAAAGGTTAAAGTATTTTGTTTGTCATGTGTGTCTTGCGCTGTAGGGCAGGATCTGTTGAGGTTTGTGAGGAGGGGCCAGATGGCGTTCAGTGGAGGAGATTAGAGAGGAAACGCAGATGGCTTTCTGCCTCTGTACCTGTCCTCTCTACAGGTGTGCCCAGGTGAGAAGCATGTTTCAAACAGTCTGTTCACTGACAATCTTGATGGATAGTGCACTCAAAAATAGCAAGAACTGCTGAAACCGCCAGTTCGAATCTCATTGCACGCATGACGTTAAGATGATCTCTTCCTGTTTACTAGGGTAGTTCAACTTTATTCTGATTCAGCTTTTGTTTTGAACTTACATACAAACCAATTATAGTTCTCATTCTATGGGTGTAAATGAAAATCTGAAATTTTGAATTTGTACCATTTAGCTGCTATTTCCTTTGTGTGCATGTCTCTTATTTTGGGTTATGAGCATTTGTTTATTGACTTATAGGGTGTTACTCCACTCACATCTGCTTCTGTCAGCGGTCTCCGCCTCTCTGAATCTGCTGCTTTCTGAACACACAGGTGAGTTCACTTTAAACAGAGTTGTTTGTTAGTTGCGTTAAACATGCGTAATAGACATGCGTAATAATCTGGTTATTATTTTGATTTTTTTTCCCAATATGACTTACAACTTAGTTTATTTAATTTGCGTTGATTTGCTATTTCATTGTTATCAAGTCTCAGCTTAATTTGTTGTTATTTCAGTTTTAGTGTGTTAGGGCTGCCAATGTTAATGTGCTAAGTATTGTTCTTTAAAAATTAACGCTCTTAAATTTCTCTTAATTATTATTATATCAAAATGTAAACTCAAATGAATTTGTGGCCGGGTTTATTTTCAGTTTCTCATTTTTCTTCCCTCAGTTATTTATTAGTTTTTATTTTCATTACAGTTAACACTTATTTTATCTCCTGTTTCTTAGTTCCTCATGGCATAGTTTGTGCTGTCACCTGTCCCAAAGGTGAGGAGAGAAAGGGAACCAGGGGTTCTGGGTCAAAGACCTCTGTGAAGCCAGAAACTACTGCGACCAGACGTTCCTCTCGTCACAATCGCGCTGAGGCAGAGGATTCCTCGTCTGCGCAGTCGCAACCGACAGAATCGGACACAACCTCTTCTACACCACAAACCATAAACGATACTCCTGCTTCTACGAGCAGAGGACAGCAGGGGAGCAATCCGAGGTCTGGAGCGAAGAGGAAAGGACGTGCAAAAAAGAAGATTGTGGAGAAGAGACATGAAGATGAGGAGGTTGAGAATCATGAGGAAGATGGAGTCAATGAGGAAGCAGAATCTGAGGAACCAAAAACGGACCAGAAAGCAAGTCCTGATCAGATTGATAGCGACCAAGACCCAGTGGATACGGAGGAGAAGATGGAGGTGGAGAATGAGACGAGTCCTACTGAGGCCAATAACCAGGATGATGAAACGGCAAAAGTAGAAGAAATGGCAACTGAGAGTATGGTTGAAGATGAAGACAATCAGATACTTTCACGAGATGATAGCGAGAAAGAAGTGGAGACAGATGATTCAGACCAAGTTGATTTGGAGAATGTTCCACCAATAGTGGAGGACGATTCCCAATCTCGTTCCTCTGCTGAACTGGAAGAGTCTCAATCTGATTCCCAGGACGTGGAATCAACAGCTGAGCCACCTACAGTAACTTCTGACCAGATTGAGGATGTGAAACCGGAGCTTGACACCGAGGAAGACCATTCCGACAAACAGGAATCGAGTTGCTCTCCACCTCTCCAAGATATTGAGGATCTGAATTCGGAGCCTGATACCACAGAAGACAACTCTGACAAACAGGAATCAAGTAGCTTTCCACCTCTCCAAGATATCGAGGATCTGAATTCGGAGCCGGATACCACAGAAGACAATTCTGACAAGCAGGAATCCATTAGCTTTCCACCTCTCCAAGAGTTTGCGGATCAAAAACCGGAGCCGGATACCACAGAAGACAATGCCGACAAGCAGGAATCACTTAGCTTTCCAACTCTCCAAGAGATTGCGGATCAAAAACCGGAGCCTGACACCACGGAAGACAATGCCGACAAGCAGGAATCCAGTACCTTCCAAGAGGATCAGAGCGCTGGTCCATCAGTACTCGGAGAGAAAGCTATTCCAGAAACTAAGGACACTAATGCAAGGAGTCCTCAGGACAACACTGACCTCATTCCCATGGAGTGCGATTCTCCTGCATCCGAGAGTGAAGCTCATGCTGCTGAAGCTGAAGTAAATCCCACTCCGCACGTGGCTCAGACTGCCGATCAAAAGCCCAAGATTGACAGCTGTAAGGAAGCGAAAGGCTTGGACAAGAGGGACCGGGATGGACGATCCCGCAGGTCTCGCTTTCACTCGCCTACGACCACTTGGTCGCCTACCAAGGAGTCTAAGAGTGAAGGGTCACGCCGGTCAAGGTCTCGATCACGGGATCGTAGCCACAAGAACCGATCCACATCTAGGAGTCGGGAGCAGCAAGAGGAAGAGCGGGAAGGCCGGCGGAATCGAAGCCGTAGCCGTAGTCGTAGTCGGGAGCGAAGTCACAGGCGACGCAGCCGTTCCAGGAACAGAAACCGAGCCGGACGCCGGAGCCCGTCCCAGGAACGCTCGGATCACGGCGGACACTCTCCTCGCAAGAGGGAGTCTTGGGGAACGGATGGATGGCGGAGCACAGGTGGTGGACGAGGTTTCCGCAATTCAAACTGGAGGAACAATGCGGAAAAACCTGGGAATTCGTCAACAAGAGAGCATGTTTCATCCGACAACGGCAACTTCAACGAGGCGTCGCCTGATCGGAGCAGAAGTGAGAACCCGGACTGGGTAAAAGACAGGGAGAAGCTCTACCCGGATGCTGATGCTCGAGGCCGTGAGCCACGAAAGGATGAACATTTGGGAGATCCACCTGCCGATTCCTGGTGTCGGGGGGGCTGGAGCGCTGGACGCGGGAGAGGAGGTTCAAACTGGTCGGCCAGCCAGCAGAGCGAGCCAGCAGATAATTGGAGGCCACGCACTTCTTTCTCAGGGACCGCAAATAACACGGATTCTTATAGCCGCTTCAACGAAAACAGAGCCGGAGGAAAGAGAAAAGATTCTGATGGTGGCGAGACGGCGATGGATCGGTCGGGGTGGTCGTCGGCGTCGAGCTGGGCCGTGCGCCGAACTCTTCCCGCAGATGTGCAGAACTACTACCGAGGCAGGGACCGAGGCGGCGGAAACAATACTTGGAACAGACAAGAGGAGGATCAAGCTGCACCAGGTGTCCCAAAACAAGCAGGTCTGTCTTTATACAAATAATGGTTTATTCTCAACAACACAAAATTTTTTCACATATGATTTGTATGTGACGCCAATGTAATGTTTTTTCTCAAATTCATTTTTTTTCTATTTGAATTTTTCTGGATTCCATCTTAAATTTAGTAATCAGAAAGCGTGTCTACGTTATTGAAATCATGAAATTTGTACAGTTTAACAACAAATTATTAAAGGTTTAAGAAAAATAAATTTTTTAGGGCCCTATAAATCTGTTGTTGTTTTTTTAAAATCTGTTTTTTAAAGTTTGCTCAAATTAATTAATTTATGGATTCCCTTTTAATGTTTACATTTAAACCTAAGCAATCAAAAAGCATGTCTAATCAATTGAAATCATAAAACTTTATCAATTTAATCATTTATTAATAAAGAATGCTTTGTTCATGAGCGCCACCAAGGCATAGTGTTATGTAACTGCTGCGGCTCTGGACATGTAACCGAAAGTGTTAATCTTATTGGCTGGCCAGCAGTATTCACAGTGTGATGGAAAACACCTCTCCCGCTCTCCGTAAGAAAAAAATGTCTTACCGGTAGGCGTGGCTTGGAAGTGGCCTCCTAAGCCAGCGAAGCAAGTGCATTCTGGGAGTTGTTGTCTTTCATCCACATAAGCCAAAAATACATTTTCTGGCTTTTCTCAGTCTAGAAAGCTCCAAATTCAAAAATAATTTCACATTTCTTCTACATAAATGGCCCATTTTAAATACACATTCATCTTTCCAGAGGTGAAGTATCCCTTTAAGCTCTTTTTCTCTAGTCATGTTGCGCGAATTTCAAAGATATTTGCATTTCTATTACATAGACAGTCAAGTTTAAAGGATTCGTTCACTTCAAAATTTAAATTCTGTCATAATTTATTCCCCCTCAAGAGTTTCTTTTTTCTGCTGAACACAAAAGAAGATATTTTGATGAATGTCGATAACCAGACAGTTGATGGACCCCATTGACTTCCAAATGTTTTTTTCCTAATATGAATGTCAATGGGGGTCCATCAACTGTCTGGTTATCGACATTCTTAAAAATATCTTCTTTTGTGTTCAGCAGAAAAAAGAAACTCTTGAGGGGGAATAAATGATGACAGAAGTTTCATTTTTGAAGTGAACTATTCCTTTAATTAAAAGCCCATTATGCCAGTGGTGAATTTCCCCTTTATTATGTTTGGGTCACATTTACATTCATGTCCGTTTTCTATATTTCAGATCCCCCACAGAATGAGCCAAATGCACCCCTGCCAACCGAGGCTGTTCCAGCTCTACCCCCCACCCTGATGCCCCACCAGCTCGGTGTGATGGGGGTCCTGCGTTACCCCATGGGTCCTCTCCTGCCGAGACCTCCAGGTGTGGGTCTACAGCCTCCTCAGTTCAGTTTACCCCCTCCAGTGCCAGTACAGCTGCACCCCACCGGCCCGCTCCTACAGGTGAGAATGAGAAAGTTGTATGGGAACAAGTATGTATGCGAGCAGTCAAGTCACCTTTATTTATATAGCGCTTTTTACAATACAGATTGTTTCAAAGCAGCTTTACAGAGATAACAGGAAAATAATGCAACAAAGTTTGTTTCCAGAAAATTGTCAGAGTCCAGCTTAAGTTCAGTGATGTTTCATTTTTGTTGAAAATTTTATTAATTTAGTTCATTTTTATATATATATATAGCGGAGAAAACCGTGATGGCATCGTCCAGCTCTGTTCAGTTCTCATATAATGGTGTCAATGCAGGCAGATCAATAATATTGTTGAATATTAAATTAAATGTCCCCAACTAAGCAAGAAGGCAGTAGGCTTGCTACGATAGTCGGTGCAATGACCCCACCGTCGATTTGATATTTTATTTTATTTTATTTTATTTATGTATATAAAATAATTTAGTTCAGCTCAGAGAACAGAGACTACATTTAAAAACTGAACGGTGTCTGCTTAACAAATCGTGAGCTGAACGAGAGTCGCTGCACAGATCAGCAACAGGAGTCAGATTTCATTTATCACAAGAGTGAGGAGCTGACTAACGAAATTATGTTGGAATATTTGGTGTCAAAGCGAAATGTAAATTTAAAATGTAAAAAAAAATTATATATATATATAATTATAAATATAAGCAAATTTGTCATTGTACTGTTTTGTTGTTGTGTTTTTCATTAAGAATAATAGGCTAATGAACTCACCGTTCAAGCAATCCGTCCCAAATTTGGCGCTAATTTGAAAGCGAAACTAAAATGTGCACGGCCGCACGTGTCCACGGGCGCGGAGAGACAGAACAGCACCATTATGAATGCACGTGCGGACCCGCGCATTTTACTTTCACCTTTAAATTAGCAATTTAAAAGCTCCCGCCCGTGATACCGGTGTTGTCACGCGTCGATTAACTGGTGGGAAAATATCCTCACCGTCACATCCCTAGCGAGCAGCTGTGCAAAATATGATACACCGGTGTTTTGCCAGATGCCAGAATTTTCCTTGCTTTTATTTTGTGACTTATTTTAATTCCTTTCTGTGTAAAGCACTTTGAGTTACCATAGTGTATGAAATGTGCTATATAAATAAACTTGCCTTGCGTGACAGGTCCCATCCATAGCCGTGCAGGGACTGCCTCCGCCTCCTCCACCTCCTCCACCGGTGCAGGCCGGCTTCACCGTAATAGCGCCTGAAAGCCACCCATCTCAGGTGAGCACCAGGGTTATTATCGTTAAAGGTGCATATAATGTAATATTTAGGATATTGTTGTCAAAAGTCGGTGCTGAAATTTCAAAAATGTGACGCTTTGAGCGCTGTTGAGCGGAATGATAAACACCTCTGATTAATGAATAGATTATTCCAGTGTGATATAACAACATTTTTGATTATATATACATATATTTTAGTGTTATTAAAAAAAAAGGAATTTTTTTTTTAAGATTTCGTTGTAACAACATTACTATATTTTACAGCAGGTGATGCCCAGTTTTTCTATACAAGGCAAAGGTTCTTTCAAGCCCATGCCAACTAAAGTAGTTGCAGGGCCACTTCATCCTATCGGGACGGTCAGTGCGTCCCAGCCGTCCTCCACCACCCAACCAACTCACAGCAAGGCCCACGCCGACAGCTCAAAGAAAGAGAAGGCAAGAGTTCATGTTCAAGCAAACGGCTCCATGCTAATCAATCAACATGCACCAATGCTACATTTTCTAAATGTCATAATCATTTGTTAACAAACAAGTATTCATTACTTCAGTGAGCTCATTGTTTCTGCATTAAAGTACTACATTGTTTAAATTAATATTTTTAGCTAACTGTGATATTGTATATCTACATTTCTGAAATACATAACTTAGACCGTTACCTCTGATAACAGATCACTCTAAATTGTAATATAGACTCATGCACTTTCTGCTTTGAAATGATGTGTATTGTGAAAAGCGCTATACAAATAATCTTGAACTGAATTAATGTCCATATCCTGCGCTATACATTTTCTGTACATTTTCCCCTTTCAAGCAGAAATTGCAGATTCAAGAGCGGGCCGTCAATGAGGTGAAAGCAGCGATTAAGCCATATTATCAGAAGAATGAGATCAACAAGGAGGAATATAAAGAGATTGTACGCAAAGCTGTGGAAAAAGTAAGTTTAGATTTTTAGTAGATCATTTGAGGTTATATAGGTTACACTATATATATATATATATATTCTCTCTGCCACATTTCTCGAATCACAGTTGCACCTCTGCATATTCAGTTTGATTTTATTGTATCTATTCCTTGAATTTATGTTCATGTGCCGTCAGCATAATATTTACTCAGATTATGAATTTTGCACACGTGGCTTCATAAATACACAGCAAATGTCTTGCTCTTTCTCTCAGGTGTGCCACAGCAAGAGTGGCGAGGTGAATGCCGACAAAGTGGCCAACCTGGTGAAAGCATACGTTGACAAATACAAGCGCATCCGCAAAAACAAATCCGAGTAGAGCTGAGGGTCTGACGAGTCTGAATGGTCTGACGGGTCTGAAGGGTCTGACGGGTCTTAAGGGTCTGAAGGGTCTGACGGGTCTGAAGGGTCTGACGGGTCTTAAGGGTCTGAAGGGTCTGACGGATCTGAAGGGTCTGACGGGTCTGACGGGTCTGAAGGGTCTGACGGGTCTGAAGGATCGGACGGGTCTGAAGGGTCTGATGGATCGGACGGGTCTGAAGGGTCTGACGGGTCTGACGGATCTGAAGGATCGGGCGGGTCTGAAGGGTCTCTGTTCTGCTGAATGCACAAGTGCAATTCCTCCACCGCGGTGTCACTGACTGGAGCCGTTCTTAACACGTTTGCATACAAGAATGAAGATTTTTCTAGAGATGACATATTTTGTTTAATTTGGATTTGATATAGTGCAAATGCCCTTTATTGGATTGTGTCTTATGGGTATATGTGTGTATGTGTGTGTGTGTGGGGGGGGGGGAGGTTACGGTCTGTAATGGTGTCGCTATTATTGCATTTTGCTTCTAAGTTTAAAGTAGCAAAAAAAACAAAATTAAGGCTTATGATTCAAGTGGTACGACTGGACCTGTCCTGTCCCCCCTCTCTCTCTCTCTCTCTCTCTCTCTCTCTCTCTCATTTAGTCATCCTTTAGACCTAAACTCCTTTTCTTTTAGAAGCATAGAAACAATCTGGAGTACATGTGCATTAGCTTTATTATTCCCAGCTGAATGTGTGCGTGTCTGAGTGTGTGTGTGAGTGATTCAGTCGTAATCTTACGTGGAAAGAACACGGGTAGTTTGTTGGTGAGCTGAGATGATTTTGTTGTCATATCCAGGTTTAAGTCCTGTACTTCTGTTTATGCAGTTCAATCACTGTGTCTGTTTACCCTCCCAGAAGCAATGAAATAAACCAGCTCTCTGAATCCCGTCCTGTGTGGATTTACTGACTTCAGATCAGAGGATCATTTCATCAAACACTCATTAAACTTAAGTAAGGGGCTTGTTAACTTGCGCAAAAGTGGAAAGTTATTAAAGCTCTCAGAAAAGCTCTCCGAAAACACATACAGTGGGGAGAACAAGTATTTGATACACTGCCGATTTTGCAGGTTTTCCTACTTACAAAGCATGTAGAGGTCTGTGATTTTTATCATAGTTACACTTCAACTGTGAGAGACGGAATCTAAAACAAAAATCCAGAAAATCACATTGTATGATTTTTAAATAATTCATTTGCATTTTATTGCATGACATAAGTATTTGATCACCTACCAACCAGTAAGAATTCCGGCTCTCACAAACCTGTTAGTTTTTCTTTAAGAAGCCCTCCTGTTCTCCACTCATTACCTGTATTAACTGCACCAGTTTGAACTCGTTACCTGTATAAAAGACACCTGTCCACACACTCAATCAAACAGACTCCAACCTCTCCACAATGGCCAAGACCAGAGAGCTGTGTAAGGACATCAGGGATAAAATTGTAGACCTGCAGAAGGCTGGGATGGGCTACAGGACAATAGGCAAGAAGCTTGGTGAGAAGGCAACAACTGTTGGCGCAATTATTAGAAAATGGAAGAGGTTCAAGATAGCGGTCAATCTCCCTCGGTCTGGGGCACCATGCAAGATCTCACCTCGTGGGGCATCAATGATCATGAGGAAGGTGAGGGATCAGCCCAGAACTACACGGCAGGACCTGGTCAATGACCTGAAGAGAGCTGGGACCACAGTCTGGGACGCACGCAAGGTCCCCCTGCTCAAGCCAGCACATGTCCAGGCCCGTCTGAAGTTTGCCATTGACCATCTGGATGATTCAGAGGAGGAATGGGAGAAGGTCATGTGGTCTGATGAGACAAAAATACAGCTTTTTGGTCTAAACTCCACTCGCCGTGTTTGGAGGAAGAAGAAGGATGAGTACAACCCCAAGAACACCATCCCAACCGTGAAGCATGGAGGTGGAAACATCATTCTTTGGGGATGCTGCAAGGGGACAGGACGACTGCACCGTATTGAGGGGAGGATGGATGGGGCCATGTATCACGAGATCTTGGCCAACAACCTCCTTCCCTCAGTAAGAGCATTGAAGATGGGTCGTGGCTGGGTCTTTCAGCATGACCACAACCCGAAACACACAGCCAGGGCAACTAAGGAGTGGCTCCGTAAGAAGCATCTCAAGGTCCTGGAGTGACCTAGCCAGTCTCCAGACCTGAACCCAATAGAAAATCTTTGGAGGGAGCTGAAAGTCCGTATTGCCCAGCGACAGCCCCGAAACCTGAAGGATCTGGAGAAGGTCTGTATGGAGGAGTGGCCCAGAAGCCCTGCTGCAGTGTGTGCAAACCTGGTCAAGAACTACAGGAAACGTATGATCTCTGTAATTGCAAACAAAGGTTTCTGTACCAAATATTAAGTTCTGCTTTTCTGATGTATCAAATACTTATGTCATGCAATAAAATGCAAATTAATTACTTAAAAATCATACAATGTGATTTTCTGGATTTTTGTTTTAGATTCCGTCACTCACAGTTGAAGAGTACATATGATAAAAATTACAGACCTCTACATGCTTTGTAAGTGGTAAAACCTGCAAAATCGGCAGTGTATCAAATACTTGTTCTCCCCACTGAATATATATAAATATATATATATATATATATATATATATATATATATATATATAACATTTATTTAATTATTTTTATTATGGTAATTATACTAAAATCTATATATTTTTATATTATTTTATATTTATTTTTATTATATATATTTATGTTTTTATGTTTTTTAATTATATTTTACACAATACTCAGGGATAAAGTATGCGGATGACCTGTGAGATTCTGAAGTGCGTATGCATATGATAGATCACATGATGACAACATGATAAAGTATGTCCGGATTACATCTATAGGACACATTTTATACTACAGAGATCATACTTTTATAGCGGCCGCAAAGTACTTTCTCAAAACAATTCCTTGCAATTTTGGATGCAACTTAAACTTCAAATCAAGAGAAGCAAATCCTTCAATGCATATTAAAAGTCTCTTGACCTGTTTTAGACAGTGGTTACTCTAGATCAGAAAGAAGAAACCCGTCGGTATCAGTGAACTGAATCATGATGCTAATGAGAGTGATTCTTAATTATGAGTGAACAGCAATCCCAGCACTCCCAGCACTCCCAGCACTCCCATGATGGTGTTTCTCCAGCCACAGACAATCATCCAACAGAAGGACTGGTTTAACTAACCTGACCTAATCGATTTGACTTATATAATGGGAGATCACAGGTCACATGGGTTGTATTCACTCATGAGTCCCAGGCCTTCATGGGCTGGTGGTTAAACACATGTTTTTGATGTGGTTTTGAGTCTCACCCTGTTGTGTTGGGATGATCCTGTAGTGAAGTATGAGTTCCAGCAAGTGAAAGCCAAGAGATCTGTGGCTCACTGGTATGAGCGCTGCCTCATGGTTACAGAGGTTACTGGTTCAAACCCCGGTCAGAGCTCCAAGAAATGAGCAAATGGAGTGATTGGAGGAAGAGCTGATGGAGGAATAAGGAGGAGCTGTAGTCAAGATCCTGGTGGAGCCACTGGTTATCCAGGAAAACCAGCTGGAAAATTACGACTTAGTCTCAGGACTGGATATTTTTATATAAGTACACACCTTGATGAAAATTAACACTGCTGCTGGTTATCTTCCCAGAAATCCCCAGGGGGAGGAGTTAGGATATTCCCTCCCCCCTTCGCATCCGACCGTCTCTCGTCCTCCTGTCTGATCCGATCACTCCTGTCACCTGTCTTGGATCAGGAGACCATTCCTTAACGCAACCATGCTTCAGTGTCCAGGCCGGTTTCGAACCGGGATCCTCCCGACCAGGGAGAACATGCTCACACCACTGAGCCACTGGACCTTCCACACTCACTTTGCTTTTTTTGGGGGGCATGTCTTTTATATTTAGACCAAACCGGTGAAACTAAAGATTTTCACAACAAAGAAAGGGACTTGAACCGGGAAACTCCACATTAGAGAGCGATGCTCAGACCGCTGAGCCACTGGAGCTTCCACTCTTCCACTTCTTTTTTTTGGGGGCATGTCTTTTTTTTCTCTCGGACAAACCCGATGAAACTAAAGCATCATAAGAGCGAGGCTCGAACCCGGGTTTCTCACATGGACCCGCAACACTCAGACCACTGAGCCACTGGAGCTTCTAACCAACAAGCTTTTGTTTTTGGCAGGAGTTTTGTCTTAATCTTTTTAGCACCAATGAAACTAAAGAATTCCTTTCACGAGGAACGGCATGAGATTCGAACCGGGATTCTCCACATCAGGGAGGACACTCACACCACTGAGCCACTGGAGCTTCCTTAGTTTAGGCTTTCTGTTAGTCTCAATTAAACAATCAAACCAATACAACTAAAGTATTTTCCACTGCAAAAGTGAGATTTGAACTAGGATTTTCAACACTGATCAGGAACACTTTTACCACTTGCACCTCTTTTTTGAAGTTTTGTCTTTTATTTGGACAAAACTGGTGAAACTAAAGCATTTTTACCCTAAAGAGTGGGATTTGAACCAGTATTCTCCACATTCCAGATCAACACTCTTCTCCACTGAGCCACTGGAGCTTCTCCTCATAAGCTTTTCTTTTTGGGAGGAGTTTTGTCTTAATAGTTCAGAACGAATGAAACTAAAGTTTTCCTCTCATGAAGAACGGCATGAGATTCGATCTGAGATTCTCCACATCAAGGAGCGACGCTCACACCACTGAGCCACTGGAGCAGACACGATCAAAACATGTTTTTTGGGGTGCAATTTTGTCTCAATTGATCATTCAGAGAAGCACTTGCCATCTCTGAAGAGAGATTCAAACCAGTGTCCTCCACACGGAGAAGCGACACTCACACCACTGAGCCACCGGCATCTCCACACTCACCCTGCTTTTTGTTGTTGTTGAAGTTTTGTCTTTTTTATTTTGAAAGAACTAAAGCATTTTACACCATGAAAGTGAGATTCAAACTTAGACCACTGAAGCTTCCACACACTTTTTGGGAGTTTTGTCTTTTTTATTTGGACAAAACAGGTGAAACTAAAGTATTTTCCACTTCAAAAGTGAGATTTGAACCAGTGTTCCCCACATTAAGCAACGAGGCTCAGACCGCTGAGCCACTGGAGCTTCTCCCCACTTCAGCTTGTCCTGTTTAGGTGGAGTTTTGTCTCATTTGATCATCCAATAAATCTAAACTAAAGCATTTTCCACCTCAAAAGTGAGATTCAAACCAGGATTCTCCACTTGAAGGAGTGATGCTCAAACCACTGAGCCAGTGGAGCTTCTCCTCTCTTTGTGTGGATTTTAATCTTAATCATTCAGAACCACTAAAAAAATAAATAAATACAAAACGAGTCTCAGAGCAGATGAGAAGAGACTATGATGTTTGACAAGGATTAAAGCTCAATTATTTATTCATGTTCAGTGGAGTCAGAGCTGCATGTGACTTTGCAGTGGACTGTGGAGGACTAGTATGCAAAATAATAATAATAATAAATAAAAATCGCGTTAGCGGAATGCAAATGCACGCCCTCCTGTGGTGAATATAGGGAATTACACTGCTGCAACATTATCACAAAACACTAGTCTTT
The DNA here is from genome assembly GCA_021554675.1 of Leuciscus idus. Classification (NCBI taxonomy): domain Eukaryota; kingdom Metazoa; phylum Chordata; class Actinopteri; order Cypriniformes; family Leuciscidae; genus Leuciscus; species Leuciscus idus. Next base: position 45,030,276 of record CM038629.1, on the reverse strand, counting down.
TTTTTTTTTTACAGTCTATCTACGGTCTGAACCATAGACTGTGTGTCAGGACGCCTTCCAGTGGTGAACTGCAGGAATGACACCAATGCAATTTATTTCTACATCAGTAACTCGAGCCACATTCAAACCGTGCATTATTCTTGCATTCATTCAGATTAATCATTCGATGCAGCATCAAAAATATTATTGGGATAAAAAAAATCTATACATGACTCAACAAGAGCACGGAATTATTTTACTTTGATTTAATATTATTTAATAAGTTGTTCATGATCATAAACATCTGTCAAAGTATCAGTTCTTATATCTGTAATATACATCTAAAAATCCGAGTCTGAACGCCCTCCTGTGGTGAACTGTGTGAATTACATTGCTCTAATTTGCTTCTACGGCTATATCGCGAGTAAATACTTCTATTAATGTATTATTTTACATTGATTCACTATTATTTAACAACTCAGTGAACTCAAGTTGAACTTAACCATGTGTGAATTACACTGCTGTTAATTATTTCTACAGTTAGCTTATAACTCGAGTCAGAGGGAAATCTAGCATTAAATTAATTTAAATGAATTTACTATTTAATAAATTGTTCATTACCTCGTGAATCAGCAAAACATCTGTCAAATTACACCCTTTATTTAATAGAAATATAATTTCGAGTTTAAACGCCCTCCTGTGGTGAACTGTGTGAATTGCACTGCTGTTACTTTTGGAGAAAGTTACCTGACATTAAATTCTTTTGCATTTATTCACACTATTTTTTTAAACGATTGATTATTCTATGCAATAATAAACGTTCCTATTTTTGTAAAAACATCTTTATAATATATATATTTTAAACTCTTGCAAGTCAAAAGAACTTAACCGAGCGCCCTCCTGTGGTGAATTGTGTAAATTACACTGCTTCTATAATAATCTTGACTCATAAATATTATTCTTATTATTAGATAGTATTATTAGATATATATATATATATATAGATAGATAGATAGATAGATAGATAGATAGATAGATAGATAGATAGATAGATAGATAGATAGATAGACTGAGGGGAAAATATGACAAAAACAATTGTATCATTCTCTTGTGTATTACTGCGTTTCATCTCCCGATTTGTTAAAATAATATATTTTAAAGAAAAGGGCGGGCGCCCTCCTGTGGTGAATTGTGTGAATTACACTGCTGTTACTTTTGGAGGGAAACCTGACATTAAATTCTTTTGCATTTATTCACACTATTTTTTTAAACGATTGATTATTCTATGCAATAATAAACGTTCCTATTTTGTAAAAACATCTTTATAATATATATATTTTTTAAACTTGCAAGTCAAAAGAACTAAACCGAGCGCCCTCCTGTGGTGAATTGTGCAAATTACACTGCTTCTACAATATTCTTGATTCATAAATATTATTCTTATTATTTGATAGTATTATTAGATATATAGATAGATAGATATATAAATAGACTGAGGGGAAAATATGACAAAATCAATTGTATCATTCTCTTGTGTATTACTGCGTTTCATCTCCCGATTTGTTAAAATAATATATTTTAAAGAAAAAGGCGGGCGCCCTCCTGTGGTGAATTGTGTGCATTACAATCTCCATCTTATTTCAACGGCAAGAGGAAAACCTTGCAGTAATTTATCTTGCATTGACTTAATGTTAAATAATACATTTTTGATGACCATGTGCAGTAACAAGACACCTGGAATATTACTTATTTTGTTAATTAGAAATATATTCTTAAATCAGAAATAGACATTTAAAAGTGCGAGCCTGAACGCCCTCCTGTGGCGATTTGTAGGAATAACACTAATGCAATTTATTTCTGCAACTATAACTCGAGCGAAAGGAAAACCTTGCATCAAATAATTTTACGATATTTTAATATATTTTAATAAACGGTTTATGATCACGTGTAGCAATAAAACATCTGGCAATTTTTGTTTTGTTTTGTAGAAATATATTCTTATTGAACGTCCTCCTGTGGTGAATTATTTTGAATTACATTGATGTGAACTTGACGGAGGAAATCTTGCATTTAATTATTTTATATCAATTCACATTTATATATTATTATTATTTTTTGAGCAGAGGCAGAGTATTTTTTTATTGGAGTGGACGTAATTTTTTGTAATATTTAAAAAATTTCTTCCGGATAAATTCTTTATAACACGGCAATATTTCATAACAAAATAATAACTGTCTTTTTAGCTACCTTATTAAATAATAACCCTTTTTTAAGTTATAATAAGTCTATTTAAGAATATTTAGTACAACGACAAAAAATTAAATGTGGAAAACACGGAAGTGACGAGAACGAAGCCGAAGCGGCGTAATCACGTGCACCTGCCAGCGATTAACCGCATCACGCGACAGGTAAATCATAAAACATAAGCAGCACCAGTTTGAATATCTCTGGCCGTTCACTTTACAATAAACCTAATCAATCTTTCTGAACGTACGTGTTTCCCAGACTCGAGCCTCATTCCTTCAGTTTTGACACTGTAACTTTACTCATCATTGCACATTCTCTCTGCTCTGCCTGAAGGGCTTGTATTCGCTATAACAACCGCCTCGCTCTACATTATCCCGCTTATTACATGGCTACCCACCAAATAAGTCAATAATTTGACACAAAATATTGATTTAAAAAGGAGTTTATTGATTTAAAAACGAGTGTATTGCTTCCGCTAAAGAAAATAGTCCGTTCCGTCTCTACGGTTAGAATCCTGCGTCCATAGCAACGCTGTTTTTCATGGCAACGGTGTGTTATCCTTAGCAACAAGAAATAACAGACCGCATTCTACATTAGAATTCAACCAAGTCATGTAATAAATGATAATAATGCACGTTTGAGGGCAACTATTATGGTGTAGTGTGTCTGAAATGTTAAGTGTCATGTCTGCTGCTTCACCTTCATTCTTTTCTTCATCCAAATCACTTTGAAAAGTTGTGAAAAATGGTCAGATTTGTTGGTGTTATATGTATTACATGAATGAGTATTTATGAATGAGATCTTTTACAACAAATCCATGATCTGGACCAGTAGAGAAACATTGGCCGGCCACTTCCAGCAAATCAAACATCCATATTAGAGCATCTTTTTCATGATTTTTGCGCACTATATTTTTGGCACCTGAATTCCTCCATATGCATAATAAAAGTCTGCGCTCAGTTTAGCTCATGGAGATCAAACACACCTGAAACAATGATATTTTTGGAGGGGGGAGGGGTCAGAAGAAAAAAAGGCATGTCAACAGTGTGTCAAAAATGTTCAGTCTTTTATTTAAAAACTATAAACAGTCACCAAAGTAAATGAAGCCAATCTATATCAGACTGTTAGATATATGTATCATCGCACACCCTACAGACACTGCAGAAATGGTGGTGGTGGTGAGGGGGGGAGAGAGGGGGGGGTTGGGGTCACGACCCCGCTGGGATGCTAAACACAACAGGCAGTAATAAATGTTACACAACACACAGCAGAGAGGACAGCCTGGGGTCCGGGAGCCGGAATGTGGCGTGGTCGTAAGAATGGATGAAAAAAGAAAAAGAAAAACGCAAAATAGTACAATAAAATCCCACACTATATTAAGATAGAAAAAAGGTCTGGAGGAAAATATCATCATACCTGCACAGAAAGCAAAGAACACAGGAGAAAACCTGTATAAAACTCCATGTATTTAAACCAATTTACAAATACAAAAAGAATCACGTACGGGCGGGCGGCTCGTACTCTGACGGTTACAGTGAATACAGGTTGAGGGGAATACCTTCAATATTTGTTTTTTTGTCTCTTCTACAAAATGACATATGATATATTATTTCATACTCTTTCAGCCAGCAAAATGAGTTCTACAAGTTATAATAGTACAAAAAAGGGGAGAAAAAAAAAAAAAAAAAATCACAGTTCCACAAAGAAAAACTTGTAGCCCTCAGCCAGCCCTCCCAAAACTTTACAGCATCAGTACCTTCGCAGAATATTTACAGGGTTTAAGTACATTCATCCACTGCTGAGTACAGAATCACATCTCAGACGAGTAACCAGGGGGGTTGAAATAAAAAAAGTGAGTCTGAATCTACTAACGTAATGCTTCTGATACCAGTGGGCAGCAGCGGCATGAAGGAGGGTGATTTAACTTTATATCTATTCACAAATATGTACACGTTTTTTTTTTTTTTCTCATTTACTCATATTGGTATTTATTTCAATAATAAATAAGTGAAAATATAATCGGCTCAAGTAAGAAAACCAAGCTATCAAGTTACAAAGAAAAAAAGAATCTAGCCACACCTCCGCCGCCCCGCCCCGTTGTCCACTTGCCCCGCCCACAACCCCCCCCCCCCGTCCAATCAGAGGCGCTCGTTCGGGACTATAAAAATGTGCTCGTTGGGCCAGGCGTGAAGAGGCGGTTAGAAGAGTGAAATGGGCGCTGGTTTCTGAGTGGCTGGTGGAAGACCCGTGGCAGTTTGAGAGGGACTGGGAATGGAGAGAGAGAGAGAGAGAGAGAGAGAGACAGAGAGAGAGAGAGAGAGAGAGAGAGAGAGAGAGGAGAGGGAGAGGGAGAGAGAGAGAGAGGAGAGAGAGAGAGAGGAGAGAGAGAGAGAGAGGAGAGGAGAGGAGAGAGAGAGAGAGAGAGAGAGAGAGAGAGAGAGAGAGAGAGAGAGAGAGAGAGAGAGAGAGAGAGAGAGAGAGAGAGAGAGAGAGAGACGTTTAGGGAGACGAGAGGTATCGCCCCGTGACCCAACAACGCTGGCGACCAGCAGAATGGGGAAACCGGATTCTTCTCATCTGCTTCCCAAGGTTTTTGGGTTGAGCTGAGCTCAGGCCTGCAGAGAGCGCGCGAGTTCGTAAAGGCATTTAGCGAGCGTGGTGGAGACCTCCATAGTGCTCAGCGCCAACACACACAGATGATTCTCATGCCGCCTCACCAGCCTGAACACAAACACACACACATTCATCAAGTCTGCTTCATGATGCTGGAATACATGTACATGCTGGAACAGGGCAATCTTCAACATCAACACTCACATTTCACACCAAAATAGAAAATATTTACTATTATTAATAAACATTAATACAAATACAGTAAGACTATTTCAAGATTTTCTGCATTTTGACATTATGGGTAAAACTATACAAGTTCTCGTTTGTTAATATTATAACAATGCATTAACTAACAATGAACAAAATATTTTAATATTCAGCATTTATTGTAAATGTTGGATAAGAAAAACGTTCAAGTGCATTAACTTGAACTTTTAAACTTAATTTATAAGTTTATAGCCGTAAATGTTGAGATTAACATTATGATTAGTAAATGCTGTAGAAGTGTTGTTCATTAAGCTGACTTATGTTACCTAAACCTTAAATATAAAGTGTTACAGCATGATGACAATTAAACATTTTTGATAACACTTTAGACAAGTTAACATCCGTTAATGCATCAACTAAATAACAATAAGCAAAATATTTGTTATGGTATTTAATATTCTTAAAGTGTTGTTAAAAACTGTTCATTGTTAGTTCATGTCAGGACTAATAAATAGTATTAACAGATAGTAACTTGTGATTTTAATAATGTATTAGTAAATGTAGAAATTAACACTTAAATGCTTAAAAAGTATTTTTGGAAACACTTTAGTTTAGGGTCCAGTTCTCACTATTAACTAGTTGCTTATAAAGCATGCATATTACGAGGATATTGGCTGTTTATTAGTACTTATAAAGCACATATTAATGCCTTATTCTGCATGATCATATTCTACATCCCTTAATCCACCCAATACCTAAACTTAACAACTATCTTAACTATTAATAAGCAGTAATTAGGAGTTAACGGAGGCAAAAGCCATAGTTAATAGTGAGAGCTGGACCCGAAACTAAAGTGTGACCATTTTTTGACAGTTAGTTCATGCTAACTAATGTTAAATTAATCCTTATTGTGAAGTTATCAAAATTTCTTGCATCAATCTTGAGAATAATTAGGGTTTTTAAAAAATGTCTGCATAGTAATCATGTACTGTATATACAATTTTAAATTCTCTATATATTAAAGTGAATGATAATTAAATACTTTGCAGTTTACATATATATATGTTGGCTATGCAGTAAAGAGAATTAGGAGAACACTTATCTAGGCCAAGCAAATGCAAAAAAATAGGCTTAATGCAAAACGCAATTTCTTACAACGTTATTTTTTATTTTTGTGTGAAATATGACCCAAAATGTACTTGACACAATGTCTTACAGAGTATTACTCATACATGATTATGCTTTTATGGCACAGAATGCACACGGTTTACTTACTTCCGTCCACAGTCCGAGTACTTGGCGATGCTCTTTAATGTTAAGGCAGCAGTTAGTCTAATGTGTTTGGTCATTGGTCCCTCTTTATCGTCCTGAACAGAGAACACAGAAACACATCAACTATAGCTCCAGTCTGCACACGTCTGAAAGCAGCAGAGATGCCGCTGTTGTTGGCATGAGCTTGTACTCACTGTGAAGTCCCTGAACACAAGGTTCCTGGAGCCTCGACGTAAAGCCATCAGAGCTGCGCTGGGGTGGTTGACGAGAGCTTTCTGTGGTCTGGGAGGAGGAGGACTGCTGACCGCCGCTGGAGGAGACCTGCACACACACACAGGGAGAATGTCTGTCACAATCATCTACGTCCATAAGCTAGCATGAAAGAGCTGAAGTAGTTGTACACACTTGGAAGTGTTGGGGTTGCTGCCTTGTGTTTGCTCCTCCAGTTTGAGTGCAGCTATGAGCGCTTCCCTCGAGCAGTGTTTATCCTGCAAAACACACTCTCAGATTAGTAACACACACACACTACCTGACAAAAGTTTGGAATTGTTATTGAAAGTCGTCTTTTATGCTCACCAACACTGCATTTATTTGATCAAAAAGAGTGAAAACAACAATTTCTATTTGAATATATTTTACAATGATACATTTAAAATGACAAGATCCTTCAGAAATCTCTCTAATTTGCAGATTTGCTGCTCAAGAAACATTTCTGATTATTATCAATGTTGAAAACAGTTGTGCTGCTTCATATTGTTGTGGAAACTCAGCATCAGTATTATTTTAATACTGACATCAAGATTCTTTAATCGGAAGTTCTTTGAAATGGAAATATTTTGTAATATTATAAAACTCTTTACTGTTACTTTTGATTAATTTGATGCATCCTTGCTGAATAAAATATATATACACAGTACTGTGCAAAAGTCTTAGGCATGTTAATATCCCCTCCCTATCCCCCCCAAAATGGTTTTAAGTCACTTATTTCTATCTTTTGCTGTAGTGTGTCAGTAGGAAATAACAGTTTACATTTCCAAACATTCTTTTTTCCATTAATTGTAATAATCCAGTGAGATTTGTGTATGCACAAGGAGTCTGACGACAGCCGGTATGATCTGATCTCACCATCGAGTCCGTCTGTGATTACATGAAGAAACAGAAGAAACTGAGACAGACTAAATCCAGAAGAACTGCGGGAACGTCTCCGAGATGCTTGAAGAAACCTTCCTGCAAAGCTCCCTGTAAAACTATGTGCAAGTGTACCTGGACAACAGCCGCTTTAAACGCAAAGGGTCGTTACACCATATACTGATTTGAATTAGTTAATAGAAGTTAAATCAAATAAATTCAATTTGTGATTTTATTTTTGAAAGCATTCTCACTTTACAGCATTTTAACACGAGTGCCAGTACTTTTCACAGTTTCTTCAAGCATCTTGGAGGCGTTCCCACATAAAAATAAAACTTTTTGATCAAATAAATGCAGCCTTGGTGAGCAGAAGAGGCTTATTTCAAAAACACAAAACCCTTTTGACCGGTGGTTTAGCAAGCAGGGACATGACGTCATTATCACATCATCAGTAAAAACAGAAAGACAAGGTCTTGCCTGCAGGTGTGTGATGAAGGATAGTCTCTGTCGAGGAAAAGGTTCACAGCCCTCCCATTGGCACTGCCCTGGGTACACGTCTTTACTGCCATGTTGGGTAGCTGCATGGTAAAACACCTGTGATGGCGTGTCAAACCACCTGAAACACATCATGGTAACGTGTTAAGTCACATTAACCATCACTGACAAGAACAGCATCTCTACAACAAAGCACATCACACATTTTCCTACCGTTTGCATGCTTGCCACAGACATTTAAAGTTCTGTCCAGGTTTGCGTGCTTGCTCTGGAGAGAGGGCGGGTGCTGGAGAACTCTGATTGGCTCCCGGTGCTGGAGAACTCTGATTGGCTCCCGGTAAAGCCTGATCCATTGGAGGCGGAGTCTGAACTGACACAGGCTGCTGTACAGCGAGTAGAAGGCTTAAGGTTAATTTAACATTGATTATGCAGTCTGAAAACATCAACTATGGCACATAGTTATAACAATAATAATAGACAAGCATGGTATAAATTTGCATGTTTTACTTTGCGTGAAGTGCAAGAAATAGAAAATATAGTGCTTCGCACATCTGAATTATTCATGTGCTCATCGGATAAAAATCCAACATAAACTCGAGATAAATCCACTCAAACTGGGCACTTCTTTTGGATGTAGAATTAAGCTTTTTCTTTTTAATCAAATGTAACAGGTGATTTGAAATTTGCTGATAGTTTTGCATGATTTGTAATCCTGAGGAAGGTCGATAACCAAAACGTTGCTAATATAAATTCATGATGATGATGCAAGTTTAAGTATTGGACAGGATTTATACATTAAGTGCAAGAAAAAAAAAGAAAAGAAAAGGATACAAGGGCAAAAAAGGTCACATGTCAGTCCAAAAACAGAAAAATAGCTACACTACATTTTGCATGCAGAAAATGAAGCCCATTTAGGAATTTTTGCATGATGGCCCCATTGCCCTTGCAAGTTCTAATTTCTGCAATGTGAAAAAGATGAACAATCTCACTGCCATCACAGCAATTTTCGTGAGATTCACCCAAATATCCCGGCTGAGTATTTGATGACACCACGTTGAAAAACATATCAACAACTTAGCATCTAAAATCAACAAGCTTGTTTCTGATCAGGCAAGACACTACAGGTGAATAGGGTAATCATCACACTTCCACCAGATGATTAAGCACATTAAGACACATTAAGTTGTTTTGCATTACAAGTTCTCTGAAATATTATATTTTGAAATATGCACTAATTTGCATACATTTCCAGAAAGGAAATCTGAACATTGGATAAAACCAAACAAAATCACATTACCTGAGCATTGGTTTCAGGAAGCGGCGAGGGCACACTTGGTCTCTGCTGTGCTGCATTCTCTATTGCTACTTTTGCTACTGTGCTTGGGTCTGCGCCCGCCGGCACGGCCACCATGGTGGCGCTGTTGCCAGCATTGTTGGGGTCGCTGATGGTCACTATCCGTACACCCATTTTCGTGGGGATGCCGGAGTTACCTCGTTCCCCGTCCTCCAGCGGTCTCTTCAGCGGCCGGCTCTCCATGGTGCCGTTAGCGGGAGGCGGCTCGGAAACATGCGGAGGTGGGGAGTGGTTATGAGGTGGGTGCTGTTGCCTCACGCCCAATGTCTCTGAGTTTGGGCCGTTGGAGATCTCAGCGCCGTGGCTGGGCCCGTTGGCCAGGCGTTCTGCCTGCTCTGCTTTGGCAGTGTCCGTGAGAGAGTCCGTGAGCCCGTGCGCTTTCTGAGGCGACAACACCTCACCGTTCCCCATGTGTTTGGAAGCCTTATGATTTGGAATGTTTTTGCTTGGATGGGAACCAGCGTCCGATCGCTCTAAGTCACACACCCCGTTCACCATTAGCTTTTTAGGGTCGCAGGGCGTCTGCTTTCCAGGGCCTTCGCTGCCGCCCTGGGGGCCGTTCGGCGCCTGTGTAGCCTCTGCTTGGCTGTTCCCTGAGTGATATGGAGGTAGACTCGAGTCGAATTTCCTCCCGTTGAGCAGCTTCGGTCCGTCCACCTCCGCCGATTCCCCATTGCTGGCTTTGGCCGAACCATCGGGGACCGAATTGTTCTCCATGACCTCGATCTTGCGTTCATGCACGTGCAATCCCGTGGCATCCTTGGCCTCCTCCTCCTTTTGGCAGATGATTTTGTCACCTCGGAAAGGTGGAATGGGCGTGGCTCCCGCGATTGGCAGAGGCGGAGTCAACTGCAGGCCGATTGTGGGCGGAGTCTGCGCTACCTGGCCGGGGAAGCCAGAGTTTGGCACAACAGTGAAGGTAACTTGGTTGTTGGGCGCAGCCTGCAGGAGTGTACCAGGAGTAGAGGTGGAAATGATCTGGCCTGGTAGTATTGAGATGGGAACGGCACCGGGACTCTGCATTAGCTGCACGTTCAACTGCGGTTGAGGTGGCACCGAACCGCTGTTGGTCACCTGGTATACGACTTGCGGACTGGGCGCCCTGGTGCTCGCCGGAGCGGGAACTTGCGGAGCGGGGAGAATGAGTTTTCCGCCAGGGGTGGAAGGACCACGTTTCGGAAGCAGTAATTGTTTGATCAGACTGGATTCTGTGGAGGTAGGTTGGGTTGGGGGTGGAGGAGGGGGCGGAGCTTGCTGAAACTGCCGTTTGACGGACAGCATCTGGCTGACTGTGTGTGGCTGGGCCGGGGCAGGGTTGGGGATTGGTGTGTTCGGAGAAGAGGGAGATGACTGGATGGTTTGAGAAGTGGGGTTGGTTAGCACAATTTGATGAATGGCTGGGGCGAATGCGGTGTTGGGTTGTTGATTTGGACTGACGATGACTAGGCTTTGCTGTTGCGTTTGCTGTTGAGGTTGTGGCGACTGCGCTTGAGGTGCTGGTTTGGGGGCGATGTTTTGAAATGCGACACGAGTGCTCGTCACGCCTGCAACGGTCACAACCTGCCCTCCTGCCATTAGGGAAGTGCATGGCGCACTCACATACTGAGGCGGTGCAAGAACCACAGCCTCTTGAGAGCGTTGCTGTGCCAATGAAGGACAAACTCCTTGCACTCGACCTGTAAATACGTGTCCCTGGGGCGCTGGCCCCTGCTGGATCAGTGTTAGAGGGGCGTGATGGAGCAAGGGCTGCTGGGTAGGTGTGCCGCTGTGGTTGGGAACTGCAGGTGTAGCAGATGCTGTTGGTATGGAGCTCTGGATCATGGCTGTTTTGAGAATGTCATTGGGTCGTATGGGAACTGGGGCGGTGGCCGGAGGGCAAGGGGGAAGTGTTGCTATTCCTGGCGGGTTCATCGGGAGTCGTGGAACAGTCAGGACTGGCGCAGGAGCACTGGGAGCGTTGGCGTGTGATGATCCGTGCATGGTGAAGGCCACCTGTGGTGATGCCGGGCCGGCAGTAAGGCTTGGTGCTGGTGCCCGGACAAGCTGCACTCCCACACCAGGGGGCAGCGCTGCATGAATAAACAAGATGCAACTGGGTTATCATCACATTCAGCACTGTAGGGGTTTTGTTTCATTCTTATAATCAGGTTAACTAGGGGCCTATGATTTAAGCAATGCAGAAAACGCAGACCGAATTGTGGAATCCAGTCATAAAGTGGAATTTAATGTAAGACTTACTATATAACTTTCACACAATTTTCAATTTATTTTAATATAAACCATAAACCGGTTGTGCAGTACTTAAGTGAATTAAACGATTAATTCAATTGTTAAAGTTATGCATATGTCATTTGATTACCCATTTTTCGTATTAAATCCAGAAAAATCTGAAAACAGACAGAATTTCTGAAAACCATTTCATAGGGAACTATTAGCGTTAAAATGTTAATTACATTAATGAATCGTTAGAGTTTTATGAATTTAATTGATTTCACATCTAATTTAATTGCATTTAAACTATTAAAACAGAATGGACATTTTTTTAAACGGATTTCACAAAGTTAGTCTTTTTTTTCTTTATATTTACAAGGTTAATAAAGTTAAATTGTTGTCTGAAAAATAATACTTTCTGTATCATTGGCATCATTTTGACATTCTGTTTTTCCATAAAACACTGAAAAGAATGTGTGAAAGTTTCTCTGACTGTACAGTCCATGAATATTTAACGAGTTTAGCACTGAGGCAGTTTATGATTGGCTGTCTGTTGCTAAGCAACTCACTATAACATTATAAAACTTTCATGTTGTACAGTTTTGGCACTAAAATTCTGTGTTAGCTCCACAAAAACAGTGTTTCATAAGCCAGGTTGTTGCCAGCCACTGCAAAACGACAAGTATGAAATGTAATTAATCCAGTTAGCTGTGCATCTACCTGACTGGGCCTGAGGGGTTTCTGAGGGGGCTTCGTGTTTAGGAACTGGTGCAGGACTGGCCTGCTGCTGATAATAAAGCTGGACGGGAAGAGGAATCGACCTCTTCCTCACACCAACCACATGTATTTGAGCCTGCCCACTCAGCCGTGTGTCCTCAACACGCTTCACCGTGTGATTAGGAAACAGCGTCCTGAGAAACACACAAGCACAGCGTTAATTTTCTGTTCCGAGTTCAATAGATACCATTTAGGAGAGCATCGTCTGCCCGACACTTCCATTAATCTCACCTCAGGCATTTGTAGAAGTTGTTGGATGTCAGCACACCACCCCGCGCCATCTTGCTGCAGGTCGCCAGATATTCAGAGTACATCTCCGAGCGAGAGACCGAACAGTCTGGATGAACCTCGAAATGAGCATTTAGCCTACCAAGAGCAGAAAGCATTCATTAATCACCCGAACATTTAGCGGATTTGAGAAGTGCAAGAACGAGAGACATGCAGTCTTACCACTGATTTGTGAATTTCTCTCCATCTACTTCCACAATCCCAGGCGGAGGCGTAGACTGCACAGGTGCCCTGTTCACTGCAACGAAACAACCCCAAACACAATGTAAACTAACACATTAACACAGTTACTGCTCACTGTAGGAGTATTCCTCAATTTACTAACTCACCCATTTTTGTGGGACATTTTTAAACTATCTTAAGACTTAAAGAGCACCAGTTCACAATGCTGCGCTTCAAATCAACACTACATCATTATAACGGCATGTGTCATGGTGATTCGTAAACAACAATGTGCATCGGGATGCAAGAATCCATCATGTTATCCCGTAAAGCCTGTCGTTGTCGACTCAGTGTCTGCATCACGGCGTCCCTAAAGAAAGACTAGCATGCTTAATTTTTTCCCGGTCCTCTGCGACTGGTTTTCACATTGACCAATAAGAGCACAGAAGCTCTTCCATACACAGCTTTCAAACATGGCAAAATGAAAGAAGGTCTATGGTCCAGGTGCTTCTAGGTTGAATTATGCAATGGAGGAAAGCTATGGCAACAATAATCCTGCCTTTATGAGGTTTCCTTGAGCGACAACAATGACAGAGTGAAAACTGGTGAACGAAAGTGCAGTGCTGGAATTAGCATTAAGCTAACACGCCAATTCAGTAGCCATTGTTTGTTTACTCTCGAAAGTCACTAGTTCTGCTTCTCAATGACATCACGCACGTCGTTAAAGACGGCAAGCGATGATTGGTTGGAAGCAACATATAGTCTGTTTCATGTCCACGACACACACGAATTTAGGAGGCAAAATCGCCTAATCTGACACAGTGAAGGGGAGATGAATGACTAGTGACTATCTCTTTAGTTGATTTTAATATGTATATTTGATATTTGTATATTTTTTGATGCCATGCCAGCTTAGTCTATTTTCATCACAATTATTATTAAAATACAAACTTTTTTGTGCTGTTACTGTCGTATGTTTCATTATGTAAATGACTTGAAATAAAAAATAAATAAATAAAACCTCTTGGGAGATTTTTTGAAATATCACAACATATGATTCGTACCAGCGCCAGGAGTGCCTTGCGTAGGAGGGGGAACGTGCTCAACGAGCTGCGGTCGGACCTCTGAGACCTGACAGCTGGAGGCCTGATGCTCGATGAGTTTGACTGCCGTCAGGGCGTCGGGTCCGAACGTGTGCAGGTCCACTGACACCAACCGCACTAGAAGATCTGACACACACACCAACACAAACTAGTCAGTTCACTGCTCATCATGGTTAGTGATGCACCAACATTTCTGCAACCGAAATTGTTTTGAAGGACTGAAATCACAGACCGAAAAAGGGAAGTTTATTTAGCACTTCTGGCTAGGCTAATAAGATCAATTTCTAATTTTTTAATCGATTCTCATTTTGATGATTGGATATTGATTTTTTAGATCTCAAGGTTGATCTTTTAGTCATTAAAAATTATTTGTAGCGCCCCTTCATCCAATAAAGCGCAATAAGCTTTGTAACTTTTGGTCTGAAAAAGGCTCAGCTTTGTCAATTTTATAACAAAAAACAAACAATAAATGTTTTCATGCTCTTTAATGTTGCGTGACGGATTGCTGTAGCGCCTCAGTTCAAGCAGCAGATGAACCAATCATTTCTTCCTCTTTACTTGCATTTAGTAGCACGAAATAAACATTATGAACATTATAAGGCATGTTGAAATAAACAGTACAACTAAAATGTATCATGCCCCCCCTTTAATCAGAAAGATGTAAAGCTTGTAAAAAATGTCATGTAACATTACATTTACCTCAAGAAAGCCATTCAATTACCATAGTTCATTAGTAAACTAAAATAAAACAACTATAGAGAGGATCATTTTGCTAAATAAATGCACTATTACATTAATTTTAGTGATATCCTCACAATTTAATGTATTTTTTAATAAACCTGTCATGAAATCAAGTTATTACAGACACCATTCAAGTTTATGTATTTAAAAGACAGACGAACTGGAGCAGAAACATCATTATAAATTTGATATAAAACTGCCTAACGTGCAATTTAAATGTTTGTATTTATTTGAATGTTTATTATTAAATAAACTTGATTATTAATAGATTATTAATGCATTTCTCATATTTAGCAGGTAAACGGGTACCTATGCTTCTCTCCACGGAGGAGATTTTTGAGCATGTGATCTCCCCGAGCTCGGCCAGCTGGTACAAAACCTCGAGGGCCGAGATGACCAGCATGATGTCCGGCAGCGTCAGGAGGGCGATGACTTCTCGGTACGACTCCTGATCCACATACTCGCAGATCAGGACGCCGTTATCCTCCACTTTGCTCAGGTTCCCCAGGATTTCCATGGCTGCAGGACACAGTGGAAAAATATTCAGCATCTTTCCCAGAAAACCACAAGCTTTTACCGAACGAACGGCTCACCCAAAAAGATGCTTACCCCTCATTTTGAGAAAACGATCCCGTGACAACAAACATTTCGTGATGGTGTGAAACATCAGATGTGTTGTTCGGAAATCAACTGGATCCAACTGAAGCTGAAAAAGGACGAACACAGACCGTTAAACAAAAGATCTGAAACAAACAGCCCACAAAACCACAGAGTCATGGCCGATTTTTGCAGGCCAAAAGCTAGAAATGAGCATTTTAGTAATACCGGTTCCATCCTCCTGAAGTAAAATTGTTTTTCATTAATGCACCTGGCATGTATTAACCTGCGTTCGGTTTGCTTACTGAAGTGCGCATGTGTAAATATGTGACACTGCGGATTTAAGCTCATCCAGACAGAGCGGGTCTTGCACGGTAGGGGAGGTGGAAATATATTGCAAACTGACTCTTTCTTGACCCAAGATTTTTTTTTAAATGTGTACAGTCAAAATAATGCTCAATTTTGTCACATAGAAAAATGCAATACTATACTAGGTTGTCAATAAAGACTAGGTTGACATCACTACCAGGGAATAACCTGATTTTTTTATTATATAAAAGTTGTCCCACATGATGCACCGTACACTCAAACCATCTACTGTATGAATTTTATACAGTTATTTGTCATCCAGCATCAGTCCGATTGTTGAGTGCATGAAGTGTCCAACATGCCACACTTTGTTTTTTCATTTTATTAAGTGCATTATCTAGACTTTTAAAGTGCAAAGTCTTTCGCGCATTTTCAGTGTGAATCATAGGTGTGATTGGCAAAGGACAAAAACGCAGGAAAATATACGGCGCACCTACCATGACCCGAGGAAGTTCAACTTAACAAGCGCATTTCTTCACACACGAATTGGAAACACTCGATCTGCGCCAGTGGACGCGCACCGTTATGAATGCCTGTGCAGCAATGTGAAACAACGGCAAGCACACACGCAACTTCTACGGAAGACTGCAGTCTCGTACTTTTTCGACTTTATTCTCTAAAAGCTAGATTTTTATTTTATTTATTTTTTTACAGATTTCTTTTTATTTTATTTTTTCGTTGCGGTTCAGGGCTTCCGTAGGCTATTCTGATGACATGCTATGACATTTTCTCGTTGTGCAGCTGGCTCTAGAATCAGTATTTTCTAACCATGTCGGGACTCGGGAGACTACAGAATTTATTATACTTGTCAAAACGAAAATAGGAACTCCACTATGTCTAGGGCTGGGTACCGAGTTCGATACTTTTTAGGTACCGACCGAATTGCCTCGATACTATCGAGTATCGAAAAATGACTTGTTTTTCGGTACCAGATTTCGATACCTAAGGGGTTAACTCGTCAACGTCAGTGCTCAAACAAATACATATGAAATGCACAACGACACGCCTAAAGTCGCTCACGCACATACACGCAAACTCTACACACACGAGACGCGCGGAACTCTCCGCGCACACACTCATATGAGACGCGCGCGCGCACACAAACTGTCCACGCACACATTCTCATATGAGACGCGAGCACACACACACAAACTCGCGCACATACTCAATGAGACGCGAGCACACACACTCACAATACCTTAAAGATGTGGAAAAGCCGATCAAAAGTGTGGCTACATTTCTCCATTCTCGATGCCAAGCGTGCGATGCAGTATTTGCGGTAAAATAATTGCTGCAAAGACGGTACCGCGACAGATATGATGAAGCCCTTGACAGTGCACGGAGTAAACATAAGAGCAGAAAGTTGCTCCGTCTTCGACTGGTAACTGAAGAGATACCTGTTGATCACTCTGACAGTGTTTATATTGCAATAATGACTTACTGAATGTACACTGCCGTTCAAAAATGTGTTGGTCAGTTTTTTTTTTCAGTAAGGATGCATTAAAGTTATCAAAAATGACCTTAAAACATGTGTAATGTTACTAAAGATTTCTGTTTCAAATAAATGCTGTTCTTTTTAATTTTTTTATTCATCAAAGAATCATGAAAAAATTTATCAATATGTTTTCATATTTCTGAAGGATCATGTGACACTGAAGTAATGATTTTGAAAATTCAGCTTTGACAACACAGGAATAAATTACATTTTGAAATATATTCAAATACTATTTTAAATTGTAATACTATTCCACAATATTACAAGTTTTACTGTATTTTTGATCAAACAAATTCAGGTTTGGTGAGCATGAGCTCTTTATAAAAAAAAATATTTTGTTCCTTTGTGCTTTTTTTTGTTCCTTTCTGGACTGACTAAGGAGCATGAGTCAAACTGAAAAAATAAAACCAAAAGTTTTTCTGAGGTAATGTGTTATGTAATCTTGTTAAAATGGATTTCATAAAATTGGTATCGAAAAAAGTATCGTTCAGGAACCGGTATCGAAATCAAGGTATCGGTATCGAAATTTTTTGAACGATACCCAGCCCTAACTATGTCTCTCTTTACATTTATTTTGTCCAGTTGTCGGCTTCAGCTAAGAAAATAAATAGTTCGCCCCACACGTCCAAAATTCTTAGCACACTTTAGATAACCTTCCGCAACGAGTGCAGGCTCTTTGGTGGAGCCAAAAGTTCCATCGTGACAAATGAATGGACTACTTGCGGAGTGACATGAAGACATGAATCAGAGGCACAAAAAATGTTGACAGCGGTGAGCAGTCATTATGTTTACCAATACCCAAACCGTGCTTTGCGCACGACCCGCAAAAAAAAAAAAACCCCGGATTTGCATGATTTACGAGAGCATCATTTTCAGGTCGGAAAAGCCGGATTTCCGGATTTATCCGGAAGAATCACACCCCTGGTGAATACACTACTCACACTATTTATACTACAAAACGCCTTCACGCACAAGTACGCGAATTGGGACGCACCTACACTCTTGTTAACGCTAACTATTCGTTTGCACGTAAACCAGGACAAAAGGTGATAAGCTGTTCAATAAGCTGATTTTTGGGAGTTATCATTGTATCAGTGCATATGTAAATGTGCTTATTGTCAGCAATAATGCAAAAAAAGTAAAAGAAAAAATCCTTTTGTTGATGGAACCAGAATGAAACTAACTTCCAGTTTGGCCTAAAAAAATGTGTCATCACAACAACCCTAGAATGTATCTTGTAGATGGTGAACTCTGACCTCTCCGGCGACGTTGCCGAGCGTGTCGAGACCCAGCTGCCGTAGCTGGATGAAGGAGCAGTGCGCACACAGCAAGAGGAAGCGCAGACATGTGCGATTAGCTGCCAGGAGTTTGATGTTAGCCTCCTCGAAGGACAAGTTCCTCAGGATCATCGCCACCTGCAACACCCGCTGGCCCTCGACGTCTCCGATGCCCACGCTTCGTGCCGGGTGGAAGAGAGAAGTGCAGACGTCCCTCGTCTCCGATCCACCTGAAAAAACAACTACGCACGCTTAGTGTGAAGTAATGCTCGGTTAAAACATCTCGACAAATCAAAGTGAAACTACGCCATCACCACATCAAAGGAAACAAGAGTAGCCGACACGTCAACACACACACACATACTTTGGGGTGTGCTGCTCTTGTCTGAGATGAGATCTTTGACTTCATTGTCTTCAATGACATCTTTCCAAAACTACAAAGACAGGACAACAAGAGAGATTAGAGCACAGGAAGAGCAATTTATACTGTTACAGTAAAAAGAAATCATCCCAATTCTTACCCTCACAAAGTCTCGTGACGTTTTCTCCCGCCAGTCTGTCCCAAATACAACTGAAAAGCTGCCTAATGCTGAAAGACAAACACACACGTAATGTTAAAACACATGCAGTCCCGAAGCGTAAATCCTCTAGTAACAGAAGCAGAAGCAAACGTACAGTCGTCGAAGACTCCAGCGTGCGCCAGCAGCAGCGTGACGAGTTTGGGCTCTTTTTCGAGCTGCATGGCATGCTTGCTCTCGTTGGACAGCAGCGTGCACACGTTAATGGCAAAGTCCACCTCGTTCGGGAGACCGGACAGGAGAGACAGCACCAGTTTGTTGTAATCGGATGGAGGGATGAAATCCGTCGACAGCCCATAGCTTTGGCGGAGATAGTCTGTCAGAAAGAAAAGAGATTTCAGTTCTCAGAGATTCATACACAACAAGACTCAGTCAAGTGTGAATCCATCAGGCTGTTTAGACACCATAAATGTAAACTTCACTCCTCACTACATCAGAATAAGGAAGTTAGGGGTTTGTCGGGTCCTAGGAAGTTTTATTTCCCCCCCAAAATCAGTTTTCTGTGTTCATTTTGCTGGATTCTGTTTAAACCGTTTAATGAAATCAAAAAGGATATCTAATCAATTGAATTCATAATACATTAATAATTAATTTTAACAATAAGGTGCCCTATGAAATGTTTATTTTTTCAGTAATTCTATGTGGTCTTTTTTACATTTTCCGGATTCTGTGTTCAAAAATGAATGCATAAAACTAACAATTTAATTCTTTTTTTTTATGTTATGAAATTCCTTTCATTTTTTGCCAAGCCAAGTGTTGAACAATAGTAACTTTTTTTCATAATTTCTTCAGGTAAAACCCAACCTTTATTTTGGCAGGTTGTAGTGAAGACTGAGTTTGAGTGTGTGTGTGTGTGTGTGTGTGTGTGTGTGTGTGATGATAGTTTCTCAAATGAAATTGTGAAATGCTAGTGAAGTGAGAGTAAGTTCTTATGTAGTTTCCTCATACACGAACGTCACGCGTGTGTGAGCACGTGTAGTAGACCAAACTGCACCACTCTTCTCATTCACACAAAGAAAGAACATGCAATCTTCATACGAAAATAGTCTTTTTGCGCTTTAATATTCACAGAAACTAGTTCATAGTCAAAGTATGAGTGGCTTAGCAAACGGCATTTACAAAGGGTATCGAAGAATAGAAAATCTGACAATGCACAACAAGAAAAACATTCAACCTACACCAATCCATGTGTAAAGGGAAACATCATCGGTCTGTCTGAAATGAGTGTGGTGGAAGAAATACTATTTCCTTTGTGGCATTCAGTTTTCACAGGTGCAGCCCCAGTTCATACACACAGTGTGTGTGTGTGGGTGTGTAATATATATATAAATCTAAAGCCTCAGAGAAGCAGACAGGGCTCATCTGTACCTGATACAGTGTGTTGCTGGTAGTTGTATGACGTGGGTATTGCACCAATCGGAAGCAAATGTTTAGGATTCCCCGGCTGCTCCTCTTCATCTTCCTCTCCGAAGTGATGCACCTTTTCATACTTCTCTAAATATCTGCAGAGAGACCAGAAAAAGACATCAACACACTGAATGACAGACAGATAGATTTGCGCTCATGATCCCGGGGGAAATTCGAGAGACATGAAGACTTTAACATCCAGCAGACACACTTATTTGCTGACCAGTGAGAACCTGTTAAAAAGATTAAGCGGTTATAGCAGTATTGTATATATTTTATAAGATGTTTTAAATGAGCGGATGTCGGTTTCTGTACTCAGACGTGCATTCGGAGGGATAGCATGTGCAAACGTCATTTACTGCGACTGCAAAATCCACACAAACAAAAACATCGCTCCAAACCTGCAAGCCTCAGGGACTGAGTAAAAACATTAGTGTTTCAGTTGGTACAAGTGATTGATGCCAATAAAAAGATATTTAGAGAGCAGAGTGTCTGACTGCCAATGTAATAACCACATATATAGCATAGAATTTAATGGTAGTAAATGAGATGCATTGAACTAACTTTGCACAATATTTCTTTTGACAAGATTTTGCAGAATGGCCAAGCATGAACATGCAAATTCAAAAGTCAAACATAAATCACATTTTAAAAAGACTCAAACAGACCATATCACACAGCTTGCACGCTGTCTGGCGTTCAGAAAGCACGAGTGGTTTATTCCAGAGAATCAGGGATCAAATGGTATTGTGAGTCTAATAGTAATATTCACAGTCCAGCTCTGCGTGTGTGAGTGTGACTCATGAGTGGTTCCCTCAACTGAATGAGCTTTCACTTTTACACACACACACACACACACACACACACACACACACACGCCTCCCACGTGCTACAATACAAACACTATAAATAGACATCTGCTCACCATAAACACTAGAAAACAACACACTGCACTGGACATACACACACAGGACTGTGTATTAGCAGCTTAATTAGTGACAGCTGATATTCAGACAATCGGAAGATAAGTGTCAAATTTTTGTGAATTGAGTGATATGCATATATATTAGGGGTGTGACAAAACACTCATGTCACGATTGGATACAAATTGTGATACTGAACTCACGATATTATACTATCGCGATAGTTTAAGCCAAAATAAACAAGTGTCTTATTATTATTACTTTATCATTATTAAAATAATAATATTATTATCAGAACCCAAAAATATTCCATCGCATTGTACATTTTATTCAAAAATATATATAGTAGTTTAATGTAATAATGTCACTGAAACTCAAGCATTACTCGCGCTTTCAATGCAGACATTCGTTGGATCTCTTACAGACTCTCCCACTATTATAAATGGACCATACACTAAATATATACCAGACCATCTGAAACACTTTCACTAATTATACTACTAAAACTAGATGATTTAAATGATGATTTTTGGGCTTTCACTTTGTGCCGTTCCAGTGTATACGCTTCAGATGTTCAATGTTCAGATGTTCAATGCAATCAATCCCAGTTCTAATCGCAAGAAAGCGAGTCCAAATGACTTTTCCTAAACTGTAAATAGTTAGTTCATCCAACAAATGTACGTCCCTCATGTAATTTAACACATGTATGAGTTTGTATGACTGACTTATTTTCTGTGGAACACAAAAGAAGATTATTTGAGGAGGAATGTTGGTAACCAAAGAGTTTCGGTTCCATTCAGTGCAAGTCAATTGGAACCAAAATGATTATAGTAACAAGCATTCTACAAAATAACTTTTACATTCCACAGAAGAAAGTCACACAAGTTGGGAACAACATGGGGGCGGCGTACATATTGACACGTTTTATTTGTATATCAGTGTTACATTTTTCACCACCTGCAAATTTATAACTACACATCAGTTTTCACACTGAGAAATGAATGAATGAATAATAAATAAATAAAAATGCAGATGCTGATGATTGTACGGTTGCTCAATGTGAGAGTTCAGACAAACCCACAGCTGATTACAGGCTGACGTTTCTCGAGACACTAAATGAGGACCTTCTGAAAGCATCAGGCCCTATTCTGTACAACTCAAGTCAATCTTTGCTACCTTCCTGCAAAGTTAAGCTCCAATCCTAATCAAATACACCTGAACCAGCTAACTAAAATCTTCAGTGGCACGTTGATAATTACAAACAGGTGTGTTGGAAACGAACTTTCATCGAGTAGCCCTGGTTTCAGAAATCTCTTTTTCATTCACAAACCTGACAAGTAATAAGGCAGATTCAGTGTCTACTATCCAAACCAGACACGTAAATAGAGAAATTAAGCTGGCAGAGCAGGAACTATGGCATTCAGTCAGCGCTCACGTGCACGGCCCCGGATCCAGACAGTGATTTACTGCCCCCTACTGGAGACACCGGGGAAAAGGTCAAGTTTCACCTGCAGGAGCTGCTCTGTGTCTGGCAGAAAACCAAACAGGACTCGAGACAACAGTACAACTAATATAACCTCAAACAGAATTAAACGCAGTGCGGCACCGAAACATTGCAAGTTATGGATAAACTAGAACAAGTTCTAAGTCTCCATATTAGATGAGCGTGAGGCTTCGCAGATTTACATGCAACTTCCATCTAACTATGTGAAACAACAACAAAATTGAGAGCAGACTGACCACCACAACACATCTGAGACCAACGACTGCTCGGCTTCACACGCACATGAAGAGAGGAATGAAACCATTTATGCGTTTAGACACTCGGTCTGCTTTTAAGGTTCTTTTGTGTGCAATTTTAAGAGTAAGTCATGTTCAATCTGCAAACACACATTCACAAAGCATTTATAAATCACTTGACTAGGAGGAACAACTTTGTTTTGGGAGTAAAACGTGTGCGGCAAAAACATAAAGATTCTACGCTTATTTGAACACAGCAGTATTAAAGAAAAACATGCTAAATGTTTCTGGAAATACTTGAATTATGACTCAAAATTAATCAATACTTTTTGCAAACCAGCTCATTGACAAGATGAACTGAATCAATTGATTCACTAAAATTAATTAGAGTATCAAATGATTAGATGGTATGTACCGAACGACGAGTATAACGAATAACACACACACACACACACACTCAAATATGCAGAGCATAAAAAAATAAAGCTGCCCTGTGCTTTTAAATTGACTATTTGCCAATTACTAAGACATTGACATGTGCTGTTGAGTTTCCCTCCTCTCTTTAGTTGGCAGACGGAGCGCCTGGATGCAGATGCCACATTTAAATGAGTCATTTCACATGCTCCGGTTCAGCAGAGAGAGAGCATCACACCGCGAACCCAAAGACCCAAGTTCAAATCCCTCGCCAGCTCTTCCTCAGCTGTGACGGTGAAGCCAATTCCTCTATTCGGCATGTGAGATGAGACTTAGACTGTTTCCTAATGGAGACACCTGTCCTACTACAATCTGTTAAGAAAGAGCACATGAAATTCAGCCGTTTTGGACCCAGAACGCATTTCTCAGTGTGTGTGTGGTGTGAGTGATTTGGACTAAGTGATATCCGAGAGAAATGAGTCCCTTCGGATGCAGAATAGCCTGGACTTTTCCCCTCATTGGATGTGTGTGGGACGCTCCCAAGGTTTTCCGCGGCTTTGAGAAAAACCTTGAACGGTTCTGGGAAAAGGTCTTTGTAAATTAGCCTACATCTGTAATTAAAACATCCAAACATCCTGATCAAATCAAAACACCTGCAGCTTCAAACACAGGGCTCAAATCAGTCACACTACTAGTTGAGTGTTTACTAATGTGTACTTGCACATAAACAGGGATGCTTTATTCTTCTGCAAACACCACACTACTGATTCTCACTCACTTGAAGTTTCAAGATTCTCCATCACAGGTATTGGATTTCCCCCTGAACAATCATAAGTGTCTGAACTCTTAAAAGCTTTAGATCCGCTTCCACCGAGCGCTCAAACTCCCTGAGAGACGGATACACCTCAACATGACACAAACCTCTCCAGGATTTCAAAAACTACTGGAATTACAGCCGAATTGAGCAGCACTAAGACCTTAAATAAATCTATGCATGACTGGATGCTACAAATAAAAACCAGTTAAAGCTCTGAGACAATGAAACGCACTACTCCGTCCTCATGAGGAAGACACACAGGAGAATGCAAGTTCGCATCCCTCTGCGTTCTGTGATCATCTCACAAACAACCTCTCCTGGAGACTTTGCAGGATGATAATTACATTTAGTCCGTTGCATGGCAGGTGTACGTCTCCTCACAGCCAAAACGCTCCCTGCTGCCAAGTCTGTCTGTCTCACCCCCTCCATAACCTACTAAACTACAGAGAAGCGCACGTGGAAAACCAGCAGACGCTCCTCGCTTCTGATACTACAGATATATAAGAACAGAAAGATTCTGCATGTGCAACAGCTGGTGACATATTTGCTTGTTTACACATGAATCAAGAGTGTGCGCGTGTTGTAAAACACCATTAACCACATTCATAAGCACACAGATGATAACCTAGAAAGCACAAAACTAGCTCTTTTATAAAGCGACAGTTAAAGAGTCTGAACACACCAACACAGATCTATAATAATCATCACATGCATGTTGAGAAACTTCTTATCCGACCACAAAACCCTGCCTCCAAAACAAAGGACTCCAATGAACCAATGCAAGTGACAGATGCATCCGCAAAAGTGACCCAAATACAAGTCCAAAAGAATCCTCTATGACAAGTAAAACATGCTGGTTTAGTAATGTAATGTTGCATTGGGAACAATAAGTAGAACACAAGCCTAAATTAAAGTTTTAAAAAACAAAGCTAAATCTCTTATTCAAATACAGGAATCAGCAAATTAAAATTGTGAAACAACACAAATACTAAACCACAAATGTGCCTCCAAAACACAAGACTCCTATAAGTGACAGATGCATCCTTAAAAGTGACTTAAACACAACATCTAGCACTGTAAATCCCACATGTTAAAACACAAGAAATGTTGCATTGGGACATTTAAGAGAATCATGTGCAAAACACAAGAGGCAGAAAAATGATATAAACCTAAAGCCTTTATAAGTTTGTGTTTCTTATTCAAATACACATGAATTAGCACATGCATGTTGTGAAGCTTGTATTAAAATTAAACTTCAAACCACATAAACAAAGTACTATATGCCAATGCAAGTGACAGAAGCATCCTTAGAAGTGACCCAAATACAAGTCCATTCAGAACCACAAATCTCACTGATTTAAGTTGCATTTGTCACTAAGGAAGCATGTGTAGAACACAACAAGACGAAATAAATAAGAGTGTAAAACCCATCTTAAGTCTCCCTAATGCAATCAGCAACACGAACACACGATCCCCCGAAACACAGGCGTTTGAGTCGGAACCGAGCCGCATGTTTGAGAGCACGAGAGCAGAGAAGCGTCTGTAAACACTGAGCACATGTGCCGGAGTTGATCAGAGAGAGAGAGAAACTGAATAAGAAAGACTCACCGAAGGTAGTACTGTTTCAAAACAAAAGCAGCATTCGAGCAACTCCTGGGGAAATTGAAATCCTCGCCCAGTTCGGTCCACTGGTTCTTGTCCGACACCTGTAGGGTGAAGAGACAGATGAGAGAGGGGTTCGGTTCAGATGCAGGACCGTGTGTGTGTAAGAGAGAGAGATAGAGAGAGAGAGATAGTGTGTGTTGTGTATGTGTGTTCATGCTAACTCCAATTAGCACTCCGGCTAACTTACACTTTCCAATGTGAAATGAATAAATCAGACCCGCTGTCGAAAAACAACGTGCTCCGGGGCGAACCTGTCCGAACCCCCGCGAGTGGACCGGACCAGGTCGGTTTGCGAGTGTATTTACAACGCGGAATACACAGGCCTGTGTGCGGCCTACAGTCTCGCAGTCCTCCGCCACACGGGAGACATAAACCCGCTGATGCACACGGCGGGTCCGGACGGGGTTCGGTGCCTCAGCGTCGGTTCTCTTAATCGATGTAAAAGCCGCCCGGTAATTTTGAAGTGAGAGTGTGTGAAAAGTGTGTGTGCGCCAACACACACACACACACACACACACACACACTCGCTCACTCACATACACACACATACTCATACACAGGCCGATGCTCGGCAGAACCGCAGGCAGATCCACCGAACCGGGCTAGGGAGTTGAGCTAGAAGAGTGTGTGTGAGATGAGAAATGTTGAGTTTGGTGTGTGTGTGTGTTTGTAAGGAACTTACCTTCGCGAAGCCCCCTAAAGACACCACTCTCACATAGAGAGCACCCAGGTCCAGCTCCTTCCCACCCACCACGGGAACCTTTTTAAACGGAGATCTGTGGAGAAAAACAACCGAATGAGCACCCGTGATCCGTCCGGACCCCCTCACGCGCCCGGCGCGGGTCACTCAAGTTAGAATAAGCGCGAAATTCCCGCTCACCCTCTGCTGTGGTGAAACTGCCGCAGCTCGTCCAGGAAAGCCTGTCCTTTCCTCCGCGGCTCGGGGAGGTTTTTCCCCGTCGAGTTCGCCATCGTTTCGCTGAAATTCGGTCAAACCCCCAGCTCAGATTCGGTTCCTAAGAGTCCGGGGATCCCATGCTCCGGTCCGGCGCGGCTGCGTGTTTTGAAAAGTTAAAGAAATGACGGAGGATGAGAGTGGAGAAACCCGCTCCAACGGCAGCCCGAACGGACTCGAGCGAGCTCAGCCCAACCGCAGCGCGGAGCCGCTCATGCCTGCACGGGGAAACAACGGTACCGGCTGCGCTTGTGTAGGGGTTTGGAGTGGGTTTTTTGACAGTGCGGGACGGACGCGGCTCCGGTTTAATCGCGCACACTGTGAAGCGGCAGCGGGATCCAGTTCAGACAAAAAGACCCGAGGCCGCGCGGCTCCGCGACGCCCCCAGCAGGCAAGCGTCGGTATTGCAACGCCACAGCGCCGCTCATGAACAATAGACGGAGCTCGATGAAGGAAAGGGGGAGTCGCGAAACTCTCCCAAACCGTTAAAAACGGAAACCGGCCATGAGCGTCGGTGGGGGGAAGGGAACTGTCAGTTTAGACTAGCATCATAAAAATAATAAAACTTGAGTGAGACAAAGTGTTGGCTATAAGGCTATGAGGAAGGAGTTTTAAATTAATGTATTTGTATTTAAAACTCAGTCATGATTATGTCATCTGAATTACTTTGACTTTTTATGATAACTTACATGCTGTTTGCATCCAGCTATTTTTATGCAAATTTTGGGATATTGCATAAAAAAAAAAGTTGGATGGAAACGCTAAGATGTGCATACATTCCAAAAGTGTGCATAAAAAATGTATTTACTTTTTTTGTTGTTGATAAAGACATGCACTAACCCTAACGCAAGAAAGACGCAATAATAATTCCAAACACAATAAGATAACATGATATTTATTGCATTTTGTCTGTGCGCTCTGAGTTAATTTATGATGGCACAGTGGCTTCCATTGCAGCAACTTCCTTTTTTATTACAGAACAGATATTTAGCCCCAATTTTTCAGGAAGTGATGATTTTGTTCTCATGAACACATGGGATGGAAATGGTGCTTTAATTATTCGCTAATGTTTTATTGCGATATTCCAATTTTATATCCAATATATTTCATGATATATATCTATATATCATTAATGACTTGTGTATATCTGAATGAAATGCATAAGTAAAAGTCTTTCAGTCTGTTACAAAACATCACAAATCTGGCACTGTTGCACTGCTAGCTTAAGTTACATCGTGGTGTCTGCAATTAAAGTAGTACAATCTGCGCTTTGTGACAGTAAATGGTCAGTTATTTGCTCCCGGTCCCTGGCGATAACCGCCGGGCGGATATAAACGACACGGGGTGACTACATTCAACCATTACACGCACCCCTCTCGCAAGTTATTCTGCCACAAAATGGCGGAGCTCGACGCGAAAGACCCCATTTTGTCAAGCAGACGATAAGAACCGTGCGAAAAAGCGGAGTTTTATTTTTCTAACGATATTTTGAGCGAGTTTGCGATGCGTTTCGCCGCGCGTGCTGATATGTTGTGCCGTCGCGCGCGCCAGAGTGGAGAATAATGTCCGCGCGCTCTGGGTTTGACGCGGCGCGAGATCTGCGCGAGCGAAGGCACAAATAAACTAGATTAGATTTGTTTCATATTTTAAATAACACTTAATGAACTTGATAGGGAGTCAATTTATCTAGAGTCTTTGCTGTTTAATGTTCTGATCGGTTAGAATTGTTTGTTTACATTTATTTGTTATATATTAATAATCTGTTTTCATGTTTTATGATCTGCTAAAATGTGTACTTGTATCTGTTGGATATGCACATCTGCGCGAGCCATGCATTTATGTACTGGATTTGTAAGGCGATGGAAAACCTAACAATATGTGTATTTTAAAATGGTGCTGTTCAAAATGGGATGGAAATTGATAAATATCATCATCTCATAGTCAGATCAGTGTTTAATCTGCTAGAAATTGTTCTTTTGTGAGTGCAACCTCTTTAAAATGATTATTTTTAAATCCGGAAAGACTTGAAAAGTCATGCAATCATCGCACATTGAAATGCATAGACTAAAAGACAGAACTACATGCAGCTTTACTTCAGCAAACTCAAAAACCTGCTTCATCAGAGGAGTTATTAGACGTAAGCCACTGTACCAGATTGTCCACCTAATCTGTTTAGTATTAGTATTAGTCTATCATCTGAAGGATGCACGACTAAAACAGAATTATTATATCTCAGTCTTTGCTAAACGGAGACAGTAAACAGATATTAAGCAGCATATGAAGGTTTTGAGGGGAAAAGACGAGGTTGATGGATATGAAAAGTGAAAGTGGGAAAGTGCGCCTTCTTGTGGTTAAACGTCGAAAAATGCTGCATTTATTAATACACTTTAATTACGTGTTAATAACGTTATTAAAATATATAAAAACGTTATTAATAACGTTTGAGGCGTTTGGCCTCAATTACATTTTTTATTTTACATTTAGCACAGGAGTTTTCAAACAGGAGTTATTGGGGGTTTGTGGAAAAGTTTAGATAAAAGCACTAAATAATTTAAAAATAAGATTACGCGAACTAAAATGGATTCAATTGTTTTTATATATAATTTTTTTTAAAATAATGAATATATTAGAAAATTAGTTGATTTAAATAAATACAATTTTAAATAATATTAAATAAATAAATAATAATATATTTGATTTAAATAAATAACTTCATAAATACATTTTTTATATAATTAAAAATGATTTAAATAAATACATTTGATAAAACTAAACAATAAATAAATAAATAAGAAAAGCAGTGTAAAATGTAAAACAAATGAGATTAAACTAAATTAAATAAATAAATAGATTAAAATAAATAAAAGAAGGTTGATTTAAATAAATAAATTTACAGCAAGTAGAAAAAAGCGCAGTGACGTAATGTAATACAAACTAAATCTTTTGCACATTTATAATATTTGTGTTTTTTAAATATAAGATCAGGCAGTTGAAACCCTCAGCTTGTAGTTCGTCTTTTAGCCACTAGGATGCGGCACTTTCACACATTATATATGCTATATGTTATAATCTCATTATATCAGGAAGCATTATAGATTTAGGAGGTTAAACAGATTATGACAGAGAAGAGAATGGTGAAGTTACTGGTGTAGTAAAACCCATTTCACTGCAATATCACTTTAAAGGGGATTTTAAAATTGTGATGTACAGCCCTGGAAATGTAATGGAAATTGATAAATATGTTTATCTCATAGTCAGATCCTCCTGAGAACCAGAAATCTTTTTATGTAAAGTTAGTTTAAATATATAAACATAAATGTTTATATAAATAAATGTGTGTGTGAGTCGTTAAATAGTTTGGAGCATAAAAAAACAATTGGAGATTTTTTATTCATATTTTATTCTATGTCCTCCATAAGACACAAGGACTGAGTTATTAAGAAAATAAAATGCCATGATAAGACATGTAAACAATGTTTCTTTCTTCCCCCCGTTTACCAATACATTTTTAGGTTTCTGGCTATTTTAAACCAAACTTTGTGTAATGATTATTTATATAATGATGATTCTCAACTATGTTATGAAAGATGTAACAGAATGATTTGATACACTATTTTACTTCATGCTATATGTGTGTAAAATGACCATAAATTGATTTTATTTTGCATCTAATTTGCATATTGTGTTCTTGGTCAGGAAAAAAAAGTGTAATAATGGGAGGAATAACATGGCAACATTTTCATAGGAATATTGATATATAATTTCTATATTCAATTTTGATATATAATTTCTTTCCCTGTTCACTTGTGTCTGATAAGCATGCTGTGTGTCCTGGTGTCTCAACAGTGGACATGTAGGCTATTGATGTTTATTTACAACAAGCAATTTGAAAATTAGTCAGATTTAAATGATAATTACAAAATATTATCATAAAACTGAGATGTATGGTCTCTGAGAAATTCACTAAAATATAATATCCTATAAAGAGAGTCCTCTATTCCTGGGTCTCAGGAGAATATAGATCAATTATGAAAAATAATATTTAACAGTAATATTATCCTGAAATGTACATAATTCCAGTACAAGAATTAAGATTAAAACGACACCTTCCTGTTCTTCTGAATGAATTATTGGCTGTTCATTCGGGCCACAAACGCAGGCAGTGAAACACTGTATAGACTTTATTTGAGCACAAACACACAAAACAAACTACATTCAAAACACACATTTTCTTAAAGTGCTGGAAGAATTTCTCATACACAATCTGACACAAAAATACAATTAAAAAGAACCATATCCCCCACAAAAAAAACCATTACACATAAAATTAATATTTTATAATAACCTTTCTGTATAGACCACAACTCTTGATTAGACTGACACATATTTAGCATTATCCAGGATAGTGTGATGATAAAAGCTCAGGTGTTTATGGGCATCAGTAGTATTAGAGGAGGTAGCAGATCATATAATAACAGCTGGCTGCTTGACCAACTCAAAAAACATACAAATGAATCCGCCAAACTAACCCAATAAAGCCGTTCCTGGGCATCTGATCATAAACCACACGTACATATATCAAACTTAAGGCACAAAAAACCCTTATACTCTAAAAATGAGTTTAAAATGTGCTCTAAAAATGAGATTCAAACGTGAATTTCGCTTTGGTTGCCGTAGAGATGTGTTCCTGCATATTATGGGCTGTCATTGATTCCCATCTACATATGTCTCTTATGTAAGGCGCTCTCAATGTACATATGAACTGGAAACAACACACGTGTATTTCAGTATTACGTGATCTGAATGCCCACAGCGCATCATACATGAACACACACACACACACACACACACACACACACACACACACTCTTACTGCAACTTTCTGCTGGTTATGAGTGCAGAAGGAAGATATGAACATACAGTGAATAAATTATCATATAACCCAATCAGGAGTCAAATCAGATCATATAACAGACATGAACTGACTTTGACGAGTAACAGATATTAAACACAAATATGAGTTTGTAACCATGCATAATTTTAAACAGACTCAAACGAAATCTATAACCTCTTAGCTAAAATAATGATAATTACAGTAGCAAAAAAATAAAAAAAACGTTGATTCCTGTAAGATGTTTCCGAGGCGATTTTTAGTATGGCACAAATGAGGCGAACGTTTCAACAGATGCGAAGAAAACTAAAAGATTATGGCATATTTAATTTAGCTGTGAATGAAAGCGAGGCTGTTTGAGACAGATGTGCAGGTTGTACTGCATTAAAAAGTCTAATTTTCATGATTTCCATCATTAGAAACTCGTGCTGTCAAACTGATTAATCACATCTAACATAAGAGTTTGCTTATATAAATGTGTGTGTAAATATATACACATATATATACATTAATACATATGTGTGTGTGTATAAGTTTATGTACGATGCGATTCATCAATTTGACAGCCCTATTAGAAACCTATTTTCAATCTTTCAAAAACATTCAACCAGTTAAATTTACAGCACACACACACACACACACACTCGTTTTCATTCAAATCAAATTAAATATGGTATCCGACACCATATCCATAAGTGAAGCGTGACCCTCAGCGCAGATAATTAAAAAAGAATAAAAAGACTACATATCCCAGAATCCTCAGTTCTTCACCCTTCTCTTATTGTTCATCTCAAAGTAGGGCTCCTCGCGTCTGCCGGGTTTAGTCCGTGCCGTGTGTTTTTGGGAAGTGCTCGCGGGTGCCGGTTTGAGCGGGATGCTAACAGCGGGCGGGTTACTGCTAGCTAAAGGTTTCCTGTGGGTTGTTTTAACGTTGACTGACGGGGCGGGTCCGGCTGAGCTCTGCTCTACAGATTTACCCTTCGAGGGTTTCGTGAGAGGAATCGTCTGTTTAGGGTCGTTTGAACGTCCCTTTCTGGAATCTAACGCAGGGGAAGGAGGGCGTCTCTGCGCGAGGCGTGAGCGCACGGGTCCGGTCGGAGGTTTCTGAGGAGACGGCGCTGAAGGTTTGGGTAGTTTGCAGGTCGGTTCGGGGCAGACGGGACTGCGAGGTTGAGATGGAGGTCCACGCGGACGCAGTTTGGTCTTGGAGCCGGGGAGTTTCTGTGAAGTTGGAGGAATTGGGTTTCTTTTCGGGATGGGTGATGAAAGAGGGGTGTTTTTCGGGGAAGACGCAGGCGTGTGGAAGATCTTCTTGGGTGCGGGGGTCTTACGGGGCATGGAGGGCGTGGATGCTGGCGATTGGGCGTAGACACGCGGTGTGGGCGTGTTGGGTTTGGACACACACGTCGTGGAGGCTGATGATGATGATGCCGCTGATGATGAAGAGGACGACTCTGGGAGGAGGTTAAAGGCCGCGATGGGGTCCATCGTGGGTGGCTGTGCGCTGAGGGCGGGGCCTGAGCCTGACGGGCCTTTCTGATAGGCCAGAATCTTCTGCTCGAGAGTCGTGAACTGCAGCACGCGGTCCGGGTCGTATTTCAGCAGAAACCCTTTCAGAGTGTCCCAACCTCCACCGACTCGCACCATCACGTGCTTCCCATGGAGCATCTAAGAGAGAGAGGGATATTAATTAGTAAGGAACCTAATGAATTTGCCACATGTTTCATTGGCATCTAGTGTAAAGTTTTATCAGAAAGCAAGATTTCACACAGCATCTGCTTGTTTGAATGTTTTACCAGGGGCCGGTTTCACAAAGATAGACTTTGACTATGGCTTAGATATAGTAGATAGTCAGACTTCAGATAGACATCCAAATCAGACTGTTGCACAAAGCACTTAAGACTCTGGCTATCTTAAGTAGGACTACACTGCAATGCATTCTGGGTAAAATAAGACACTTTTCAAAACAAAAAACATGGCGAATCGAGTAAGCGCATTCAACCGCTCAGTGCAGTTTACCCCAGCGGATAATATGTGTTTGTTGGGGGAGTATAACAGTCACAAGGACATTTTACTTGGGGAATTTAGCGGAGAATGTAGTAACAAGAAGAAATGTTTAAATCATGAGCCATTTCCCCTTTTCTTTTGGCTGTTTGTAATGTAACTGATTGTTACTGCTGGTTGCCAAGGTAACATAAGGTGCGTTCCATTCGACAGGGTCCCCATTTAAAATATGTACACTATACAATAAAAAAAAACATTGAGTACTATATAATGAAAAACGTATGTTTATTATACACTTTAATTGACTATTGCTGCTATTACTTGACTATTAACAGAATTGAAGCCCTGCTGTAACTGTCATGCAATATGAAAATAAACTTTTATTTGGTTAACTATGTGTAGATATGTGTTTTTAATCAATGGTCATATAATTGCATAGCGGTCTCGTGCGCCTTCTTCCTGCGCACAGCCGTATAGTAAACACTCCTGAGGTAAATAAAGTCAAATAAAGAAAAATGGTTATGTTAGTTATGACCGTTCTGACTGGTGATGACGTGGTGCGCGCAATGATAGTTGGGTGATCATCGCTCTCCACTTCCTGTGAAGTGAAGTTAAACTTATCCAATCATTTAGTGCGCTTAACTCCGCCTCTGTAAGCTCACGCTCATTTGCATACAAATTTGAGAGCCCCGCCCACATCTCAGCAGCCAATCAACAAACTGCTGCACAGAACCAAGTCCCGCCCTACATTTATTCTTTTTCAATCGTCAGTTACACTATGTCACAATACTTTAAAGATTGTTGAACTCTTAAAACAGTCCCTAAAAGCTGCTCTTACCCTGATGAACAGGATCTTTCCTCCGAGCCTGTAGCGTCCCTCAGACAGATACTCAATGGAAAACTTCTGCGAGCAGTTACAGGGAGGGTCGTCCTGGTCCGCACGATCCTACAAACCAAATGAGGTCGTTTAGGGGAAGAAAAATTCACACATTTGCAGTATGGGAAAATCACAGCTAGTTTGCATGAACCGCTCAGACCTCCAGACCCGGGACCCGAGGGCGTCCCACTGGTTATTTGGCCCAGACACAGTGAATTTGTTAGAGTTTAAGGCAAAAATGTCCCCCGTGTGAAGCATGAAGTCTCTAAACAACAGCTGCTGTTTACACACTCAACAAACTATAATAAACTCAACAGAAGATGTGTGATAACTGGAGACGCCGAGCCGCATCTAACAAATCTGATCAAAATCACAATATATTTACAATATTTCAGATTATGCCAGTGATATTATAGTTTTTGGTAATACTTTCAATTAGATATTGTTTACTTTTTTTTGTTTTTGTTTTAATTAGTGCTGAGAAATCGAGTAATCGCATTAACAAAAGTT
The DNA here is from genome assembly GCA_021554675.1 of Leuciscus idus. NCBI lineage: Eukaryota > Metazoa > Chordata > Actinopteri > Cypriniformes > Leuciscidae > Leuciscus > Leuciscus idus. The sequence goes on along the minus strand of CM038629.1, from coordinate 44,995,180 downwards.
TGTTAATATAATACATTTGTGTGTGTGTGTGTGTGTGTGTGTGTGATAGATATATATACATACATATACACACACACACACACACACACAAACGTTTATGTTAGATGTGAATAATCGATTTGACAGCACTAATTTTAATTTGAGTTAAAGTTTAAGTAATTTTGCTGTTTTTGTCTATTTTATTTTATAAAATAGTTTTTATTAAGTTATTTGGTTTAAGTTATTTTACAGCATCTACTTAAACTAAATGAAAAGGAGAAATGTTGCCATGGCAAACTAGATGAAATAAAATGTTTAAAAAGTTTTAAATTAGATTTTATCTCAGTTAGTTCATTTTATTTTAAGTCATGCATTTTTTTAATAGTTTTAGTTAATGATAATAACCCTGGGTTGAGCAAACAATTAAACTGTGAAATGGGTCATAAGTTTCTACAGAAAACATAATAGCATTAACGTTTTAGCAAATTCTAAAATCTCTTAAATAAATACGGTTATTTTGGATTTTTAATACGATTTCAGGTAAAATAGCTCGAGTAAAGAAGCAGATGTTTATAATCACTTCCAATTCATTTGTTGGCCTCATTGGGAGGTCAAGTTGAGTGCACTGCATTGTGGGAAACAGTATGACAAACACACTGTGCGCTGCGGTATACTGCACATTATCCAGGTACTATCTGGATAATATACAGTACAGGCCAAAAGTTTGGACACATTACTATTTTTAATGTTTTTGAAAGAAGTTTCTTCTGCTCATCAAGCCTGCATTTATTTGATCAAAAATACAGGAAAAAAAAGTAATATTGTGATATATTATTACAATTTAAAATAATTGGTTTTCAATTTATTATACTTTAAATGATCATTTATTTCTGTGATGCAAAGCTGAATTTTCAGCATCATTACTCCAGTCTATCACATGATCCTTTAGAAATCAGTCTAATATGATGATTTATTATGAGTGTTGGACACAGTTCTGCTGCTTAATATATTTGATGAATAAAAGGTTAAAAAAGAACTGCATTTATTCAAAAAAATATATATATATTTTCTAATAATATAAATCTTCTTTACTATCACTTTTGATCAATTTAACACATCCTTGCTGAATAAAAGTATTGATTTATTTCAAAAAAAGAAAGAAAAAAAATGACTGACCCCAAATTACTGACCAGTAGTGTATATTGCTGTTACAAAAGATTTATATTTTTAAAACATTTGTTTATTTTTTTACTTTTTATTCATCAAAGTATCCTAAACAAGTATCACAGGTTATGAGAAAATATTAAGCAACAGAACTGTTTCCAACTTTGATAATGAATCATCATATTCAGGGTTCCCACACCTTGGTTAACTTCAAATTCAAGGACCTTTCAAGGACTTTCCAGGTCCAATACCCTCAAATTCAAGGACTTAATGTGGGGACACATTTGTTGTGTCCAACAACAAACGATGAGGAACCATGGTAGTTTCATGCGCACGTGAACGTCATGGCAACGTACAACACAAAGTACCTCATGCGGGAAACACTTAACGTAACCAGGGTTTTTCCTGGCTCAAAATGAGGCGGATGTGGTAAAATCCTAATAATGTATTTTAATATTAAGATAATAAAATGTGTATTTTTTGTAGATCATCATATAGCCTAATGTGTTTCCCACATTGTTTTTGTGGGTGGAGCTTGGTACCTCTAGGGGGGTCCGGGGGCATGCTCCCCCGTAAGATTTTTTTTTACATTTTAAAGATAAATTCATTAATCTGGTGCACTTTGAGCCACTGTTAAAAATAAATCCACCCGCAAAACCGCCCATATTCTTTGATTTAGATATCTGCATCTGATCATCACATTACAATTATTCAAATTAGTGTTAAGCATGATAATATGGTAACATATCACACTGAAGTAGGCTGATTTAAAATGAACATTTATTTCGAATAAAAGTTCTTCTTTTGGCAAAATTACATTTCCTTAATAGCCTAAACAGAGGCTTTACTCCCTTCAAACTTAAGTTGTCAATGTTTCATTACACTCATTTTTTTGTACCTTTTATAAGGGCATTTTTCCCCTAATTTTATTATGTATGCTCCATCTTTCATTTCAAATTCTTAAATTTGATCAATATATTCAATTAGAATAATAAGACACTAGGCTGTTACCAATCAAATTAAATCATTTACATTGAAAAATTATAACTATTAAATTAGATTAATTTAAATATTTTTGAATATACAAATAAGGAATGTTGATAAGAATGATACTTTATGAAACTAAACCGCCAGTAGGAGGCGGCAGACGACCGTCTTAATGAGCGAGTCATTGAGTCATTCATTCAAACGATTCGTTCAAACGGCTGATTTATTCAGAATGAGGCAGGTTATGAATGGGTAATTGAATCTTTGACTCAACCGATTCGTTCAAAACGTTGAATCATTCAGTAATGCAACAAGTGTTGCTGTGAGATGCGCTATGGTTCTGCTGTGATCTTTGTTTGGAACTATTTTCGCTGCTGAAACAGAACAAAAACAGTCTAAAATGTAAGTTACTTAATTTTAACTATTTGTTTATTGAACTGTTATGAAATCAGTCTCGGTTTCAATCTTGATGGCATTCAGGAAAACAGCTCTCTGGTCGTGTGTAGCCTAGGCTATATATTGTTTCTTAACTATATTATGTTATAAATAACTGCGCAAGCCTCAACAGTGCAACATTGTTACCGTCAGTACATTAGGTAGGCCTATATTATTATCAACTATAGGCTATCAATCACCACTTACATTAAATTAAATAAAACAGAATCATCCTCACGGTTTCGGTGATTCTCTAGTTATTTTTTATTGTCGAGAGCCGGAGGCGGCACGGAATTTGCCGGAGGCGGCCGCCTCATAATTCTCTATGCAGGAAAAACCCTGATAACGTAACGCGTAAATGCGCTTAACCAGTGTAAATCAAGCAAGCTAGTATGCATAGGGCATGGAGTGTTGGCGAAATAACACATTAGGGGACCGGAGTGAATATGGAATTTTTTCCAGAAAACTTATTGCACAAAATAAATTCAAGCACTTTCAAGGACCTGTCTCTATGTATGTTTATTTTCAAAAACTTTCCAGGGCCTTGAAAACATTTTTTCAGATTCACAAACTTTCAAGGATTTCAAGGACCCGTGGGAACCCTGCATATTAGAATGATTTCTAAAGGATCATGTGATAGACTGGAGTAATGATCCTGAAAATTCAGCTTTGCATCACAGAAATAAATTATAATTTAAAGTATAATAAATTGAAAACCAATTATTTTAAATTGTAATAATATATCACAATATTACATTTTTTTTTCTGTATTTTTGATCAAATAAATGCAGGCTTGATGAGCAGAAGAAACTTCTTTTAAAAACATTAAAAATAGTAATGTGTCCAAACTTTTGGCCTGTACTGTACATATTGAGAAATTGGCCATTTTATGCACAGAATACAAACTATAAAAAGACTAAGACGATGCTTCAAATGTGTGTGATACTCACAGCGTGATACAGCGCTCCGTGCTGACAGCACACGGTGAACGTTTTCACAGGAGAAGAGTGATCCGTCATCATCAGACTTTCCTCCAGGTCAATTTCCTTCTCCAGTTTAACCAGAACCGGAGGCTCCACCCCATACCTGAACCAGTCACAACACACCCCGTCAACAGACTGTCCCACCAGCATACACTGCGTTTATAAACTGGTTTTTAATTTGACTTTTTGTTCTAACCATCTGATCACAATATAATTGTTAATTATGCTATCATATACTTGTGTATAATTACCATTTAATGGTGATTTTCTCAAAACCAATGTCAAACCCAAATCAAAATTTCAAGGTAAGTAATATGTAATCACAATCAGATGATAATTATTAACAAAATAAACCCTTTCACATTAGACATCATCCTTGATTGTTGTGTTATTCTAGAAACGCTTTATAATTTCACTTTGTTTTAGATTCTCTAGGACACAAAATACAATAGCTGCTCTAAGCACTGAGCCAATCCACTGTAATCCTGTAAAATCCACGTAAATTTGCCCCTGACCTCTGACCCCACAGCACAACCAGACATCTGTCACTTGTGGGATCATCATCAGAGCCGCTCGACTTACCTGGAGACGATCCGTCCGATCTCCAGCAGGCACAGACACACCTGACGAGGGTCTTTGTGCAGAACTGTGTGTGTGTGTGTGTGTGTGTGTGTGAGAGAGAGAGAGAGAGCAGTCAGTTTACTTCAAAGACACTGCAGGTCAACAGGGTCACATTTGTAACTAACAGATATCACCAAACTTTCCCCAGTTGATTCATCACAGTACGTTAAGAAAATTGATTTGTATTACAAGTTTTCTGAAATGTTATTTTTAAAAAGGCAAACGAGGCTTTATTCATTTAAAAATGCATTTTTGTTTTGTGATATTCATATAAAAATAATCATAATCATGTATAAATCAGTTTTATTTCTTCCTAAATTTTTTATTTTTTTTCTTCATTTGAAAAAAAACAAACAAAAATTTTCCCGGCTTTTTTTTTTTTCCTTAATTTGATGTTTTCTGGTTACAATTTTCTGGATTCCATTTTAATACTTTAAATTATAATACTTAAAAAGCATGTCTAATCAATTGAATTCATAAAATGTAAAAAAAGAAAGAAAGAAAGAAAGAAAGAAAGAATAATTCATTCAAATAGAATAGTAACGTGTTTTATTTTTTCAGAAATTCCACACTGACTGTTTTAATGTGTGTATTACGTTTTAAAAACAAATTTATTACCAAAAAATGGTGGTAATCAAATGCAGAAAACAATACAATTATATAGAATTTTATATAAACGAGTAGAATTATTTATAAACAAAGATATAAATGGGAATAAAGCTGTAATGTTTGGTGAAGTGAAGATTTCTAACTCAAAACACAGCATTTAAAGAGATGTATTCAAATTTAAAATCTAGACACAAATAAAGTGCAATAAAATAAACACTTAAATGTCTATTTTGCATGTTTTCTTTCCACTAATCTGACAAATTATGACAAAAAAAACAGTGGTTTTGCCAGTACTGTCTTGCCTTAAAGTTTCAAATCGGTTCAAATGTAAAAAGAAGTACTATATAAATCATACTTTCAGGGCTGAAAACTCCAAAAAGACAATTTTTCGAAACCAAGAACTTGATTTTGACCACGCTGAGCTCCCGTCCCATAATGCACTGTGACACATGGACTATTAACTCGCACTCCTCAGGACACTAAGTCTCAGGGCCGTCAGGTTAGTGACTTACACCCCAGATCCCTCACACTCATTAAGATCGGGGATTTACGGAGAGCCGAGGACGTTCGGGGCCGCATCTTAACCGACGTACACGGCCACAGATCCGCTGAAACGATTACGGCCTGTTAAACAGCTCAGAGAAACACACACTAGCACAGGACGGACAGAAGGACGCTGGTCTCGGTTTAAATACATTAATTTAGCCAACATGATTAAAGTCCTGTTCTAATGGACGCTGGCAAACACTCAACACAGTGGCTGAGTCTCATTTTTGTTACAATACTCATAAAAATCATATAAAAATCTATGAAATCAGATTTATTTCTGGGAACACTTTGCTTAAAGCCTGTATGTATAATGCATTATAAAAGAAATGTTATAATCTTTTCATAAATAATTGTAACCAAAGTTAAAATGCATTGTAATATTTGCAGACTCCTTGTTACATCTGAAATGGGTTGTTCGTCATGCATTTGAATGAATTATACTTTCTAAAGGTGTAATAATGAATAAATACATTAAGTATTATAATGTATTATAACTGTGGTGACAATTGGTCATGAGATCCTATAATGCATTACAAAGTATAATGCATTAAAAATATTTTACAATGCATATATATAAAAATGTAAAGTGTTACCATTATATAATAGAAATTAGGCGATGCACAAACTATTTAATTCTTCTCATGGCTGAAAAGGACAAAAACCGGTTGTGGAGACTTTCACATTTTTTCGACTTTTTTTTTGCACCTGGTCAAAAGTTCTCAAACAGGTTTTCTTACCCAAACCCTCAGACTCGAACAGATACGTCCCATCCACTCCTATATGACGACACCAGGACAGAAAGTTTGCGGTGTTGTCCCGGGCGAAGAACGATCCAGGGGAGGCGTTTTTCTTGAAGTGGATTTTCTTTGAGGGAAGCTGTTAACAAAACAGAGACGGGAATTACAACCAAACAGCCCTGCGGTTATGAGAGCCGCACTGCCGGCCGGTTTCACATGTTCCTCACCCACCTGTGTTTCTGAATCCTGTGGGATTTTACTCTGGAGAACTCCAACCAGACGACACAGTTTGACGCCGTTGTCCAGCTCCTCCATGAAGCGTTCGGCTTTCACCTGCTCATCTGTACAAACAGAAATCTCAGTGTTTCCATGATGGTGACTTGAGAATGACTCGCCCTCATGTCCTTCAAAACCTGTAAGACTTTTGTTCATCTTCAAAACACAGATTGTGTCTCTTCAGAAAATTTGGACTAAACCGCTCAATTAATTTGGATTAGTTTGTATGATTTCTTTATGAACTTTTTGAAGCGTCAAAGTGGTAGTTGCGTAGCTTGTCAATGGAGGGACAGAAATCTCTCAAGATTTCATTAAAATATCTTCATTTGTGTTTCGAAGATAAAAAAAGTCTTACAGGTTTGGAACGACATCAGTAAATGACAGAATTCTCAGAATTTTTGGGTGAACTATCCCTTTAAGGCCTCAATATACTTCAAGCAAAATCGAATAACGAACTGATGTGACATCATTTCGAACAAAATCAGGCCAAAACGTTTAGTTTGGAGATTATTTGGGGAGTTCAAAACAGCAAACTTTCTGGAAAAGTTTACACTAGCTGGTAAACACCTTCGAACTACCATTGGTCCATGTGGCGATGACATAATAGGAAGGTGTGGCTCTGAGGCTCCGCCTACTTTGATGTGAAAATCATTTCTTCAGTTCAGTGCGTCGAGGTCAGACGACCGCGATAAAAACATGAACACACTAGAGAGCTGCTTTATAGTAGAAGCTGAAGATGTAATTCTAATTGAAAGTGACACTGACACTGTTTCAATGTAAATCAATACATTGTATAAATGCTATATAAATTAACGTAACGTGACTTGACTGGAGTGCCGATTTGCAGAGCTCGTGCAAACATCCACATCACTATGATCAGATGCTTTCTTAACTGCTGAAAAGGCATTTCAAACTTTTTTTTTTTACCCCCAAGTGAAGAACGAAAAATAACTATTAAAAAATATATAGAAAAAATATATATTGGTCAATCAGCAAAAATACCCTTTTATTTAATTTGCATCATTATGCCATCATGTGCTGGTCAGAACTCAATATATAACAAATAAAATTCACACTTATGACAGGGCATTCGCCAGCACCGTCATAGGAAACCGGACAAAGTCAATAAGCACAGTGTTGGTCACATTTTAGTATTTTGTTCAAATTCCTCACTGAAAGAGGACTATGGGATTACAAGGACTTAATTAACAAAAAAAGCAACAGGTTTACGGGTGAACAAGCTTTTCTGGGTGACACTTTTCCTTCTGGCCCACGAAGGGCATGTAGACAGACAGGTAAGGGCAACACCCTCTATTATCCTACAAAAACTGAGAGATTGAGTTCTTGTATTTCGGGGGTCGTATGTCAGCGTTATACAGAGCATACGTCGTTTCCCACACTTCTTCGCTTGATTTATGGGGCTTTAGGTTTCAGTTATTATTTGACAAAAGGAAAAGACGTTTAGGCTAATAATGGCAGTCATTCGTAGCTTTGATGCACTGAGAGCGAGTCACGGACGTCTTATTTATTTTGTGTGAACAGATTTACCCAGCATGCCGCTGAGCCAGATGGCGAGATCCTCCTGCATGGGCACCAGTGTTGCTTCGTGTCGCACGGACAACCACTGGTCATACTGGAACACATCAGCCAAACCTGGGCCGGGACGGGGAGACCGCAGGCTTCGAGGGCTCTGTAACGGGACATCGAACTTCTCGCCGTACCATGCCTGAGACAGAAAGAGGAAGAGCAGACAGATCAGCATACACACACACACACACACACACACACACACACACACACAAAACTGTCACAATGACCCCTCACACGGATTCCACGCTCCCTCTCCGGAAAGAGGGCGACCCTGCTGAAATCAGGACAGTTTTGCAAACACTCATTCATCAAAGTGAAGCTAACCAGCATGACTAATCAAATAACACACTTAGACAAGGAGGACAGAGATTCAACACAATAACATTTAGATAAAACTAGTTCTGCACAGAATATAAAAAAAAAAAAAAAAAAACTGAATCTTCGATTTTGGCAGAAATAGTTTTAGAGGGCCAAACTTTAACATTTCGTTTGCTTTTTCCAATTGGTGCATTTAGACTGTCATTAGTGATGTTTCCATCTAGATATTGCTATGCAAATTTTGTGATATTGCATAAAAACAAACTGCTGGATGGAATGCCAAGATGTTCATAAATTCTAAAAATGCAAAAAAAAAAAAATTCTTCCGTTTTATCCGATAAGACGCACATAAACTAGCCTGGAAATCCAGACCTAAATCTGAAAGATTAATGGTCTGGCGTCGACTAATGAAGCTCGCCCAGCTCGAGGGGTGGCACCAAGCATGCATTTGAAAATATCACTGCACGCAATTGGATAACACTACGACCAATCACAACAATAAACCCCATGTACTTAGCTATACCAGCGGAGCTAACTGGTAGATTAGACTCTTGCCGTATCCGGTCGGCAAAACAGCAAAAATTTCCTTCTTGCAAAGGAAGGATTCGAGCGGCGTCTTCTGTTCCTGTTTTAGATAAAAAGCCAAGTCTAACTTGTTCATTGTAGCGGCCAAAGCCGTTTTAAACAACTGGTGTTCATCCATAGCCGTCTTGCAATGTTTACTAATGACTTCGACGTCACAGCGCTGTCGTCATCTCGCCTCTGGCCCGCCTATATCAGATAACCCGATGTGATTGGTGCAGCTCAGATCGAGGGGCATAGTTAATGAGCATCATTACTGGACACCAGAGTAACTCGCTGAGCAAATTCAACTTGTGCTCTCGCGAGAACTCTGGATTACAGGGTATCATTAACTATGATGGAAACACATTTACCAAATAAATCCCTTGATGCGCAAAAAACACACACAAAAATAAATAAATAAAGATCACGGGATACTACTATTGGATAACTGGACTAACCAGCAGATCAATTCCACTGCACAGCATCTTTAATGTTGTTTTAGCTATTCTGAAATGCCTGAGCCAAAGTCTGTCATCTAAATTGTTGACCTCCCAAATGAGTCTTGCACGAGTGCGTTCCCAAACACCAGGCATCCGAGCGCAGGGTTTCATGACGAGTTTATTGCGTTTTGTCTGTGCGCTCTGAGGCGATGATGTATGATAAACATGGGATGGAAACGGTGCTTTGTTCGCAAATGTTTTATGCGATATTCCAATTTTGTGCATAAGTTAAATTTGCAACTTTGGATGGAAACAGCTAATGTCTATTTCATGCAGTCAACTTGGATATAAACTACAACATGTACACATGTCCGCTCTGTGGACACTAGCGCTGGGTTGATCATATTGGTTTCCAATTTTTAATCAATCTTCATTTTGATGAACTGAGATCTTTTAGAAACATTATTTGTGGCGCGACGCCATCCAATGTTACTTTTGATATGAAACAAAGTCTGAGCTTTCAAATTCTGTCAATTTTAGGATGAAATTCAAACAAATGTGGTTTTGACGCTCTTTGAAGTGGCAGATCGCAGCAGCCACGTCACGAACCGATCATCTCATCTCCTCTTTACTACTAGTTACAGCACAAAATAAACATGTATGAACATCAGAGCGCATGTTGAAAGATACAGTACAATTTGTGAAATGCATTATGTCTCGTTATCATTTCAACCAGGAAAAGATGTCAGTAAAACCGTATGTGGACAATGTCACGTTACATTTACCTCAGGAAAACCATTCAAATATCCATAGCTTGTTAGAATCATTAAAAGGTTGATATAAAAAATGCAATTTAAATGTTTATATACAACTTTTTTTATTTGAGTGTTAATTATTTTTAAAAATCTGATTAGTTAATTGATTATTAAAGTATTTTCAGCTAAACGAAAACTGTTTCGGTATAAAAAACATTGATGCATCACTAGAAAAAAAAACAATGAGTTTTGTGAACTTGTGGTAAAATCTCTCGCAGACTTTATTTGCGCTTTACACAAACATGCTTAAGTTAAATACTTGGGTTTAAGCATTTAAACAAACCCTGAATCTTGAGTATGAGCAATACTAATAGTGATGCTTTAGAAATTAGATTGTTAGTGGTATTTGCTGTCTCACGTTCATGCGGCCCCTTAGAGACTGAGGCGGAACATCTGTTTGAAACACACAAACGACACGACCATCCACACACACACACACACACACACACACACACACACACACACACACACACACAGTATCATTCACCAATAATCAGGACGAGCAGATCTTTATAAGAGCCTGAATCACACCTCTGTGCCGGGAATGACTGAAAACCGAAAGTACATTTTAAAAATCACACACAAGCAGGGCAGGGCACACCATGAGAAATCCCATAACCTCACTGCTACTTTAATGAGCATGAATCCTGCCGTTCCCACACATGCATCAAACTCCCAGGAGGAACAGAGCGAGCGAGCGCTTCAGGCTCCTACTAACACACATATGGAGCGCTTCTTCTGCCCGTGCACAAAGCCTGACTAATTAAACAGGGAAGTGTTTGCATGTGGGGTTGTTCTGTGCATATTACATAAAACATCCAAAGATTATAATTCCACAGCAGATTATGGTCAGCTCAACTCCGCTGAAGTTTTACTGAATGTTAATCTTTGCTTTGGTCGCTAACTCAATGCAAACACCTCACATGCACAGTTTCAAATGCATCCGGCGGCATGACATAATGTGGTCAGTTCACACATGAAATCAGATGTATTTACAGATGCACACATGCCAAATTACCCATCAGTTCTGAGTCAGGCGGGATGGTGTGAAACAAACAATACAAATCAGTTTGGAAAGTTCAGCAGATGCAAAAATTCAGAATTATCTGAAAAAATTATAAATGTAAATGTTCAAACTATGAGCCGGAGCACCTAAAACTGTCTGTGGAGATGCAGGACCTTGTCCCACCTTTTCAAAAAGCGTGCAAAAGCACATAAAACATAAAAAGGCATGAAATTGTACCTGCAAACCAGCCTGAACCGCCATCATTAGTTACGAGAGAGATTCACGTCCACATTCTGAAAGAGAGACAGACAGATAATGTTAGAAACAGACACACCAGTTATTTCCTGTAAACAGAAACACACACACACGTCAGGTTACTTGTCTTAAACTCTGTTGGACAATCAAATATCTGTTCAAATATGTTTTAATAACCCCCCCACCCCAATAAAAAAAAGAAAAATCAAATAAAGAATGAGGAAAAACCTTATTACTGTGACCAAATAACCAGAGAGAAAAACAAAGAGAAAGAAGGAGAGAGGCAGCAAGATTAAGACAGTTCAGTCAACATAAGCACAGCTGAGGAAACAAAGCAAATGCTTCCTTTCACTAAACACACACACACACACACGCTGTCAGTGACAAGCTCCTGTGAATCCTAAAACCTCCATCATCTCCATCAGACCACAGAGAGACGCTCACCTGAGAAACACACTCAGAAGAATCCAGTCCAGAGAGTCCACCTGACCTGACACACCTGAACACAGTAGATCCCAACACACACACACACACACTCCTGCAACAACTCGCTGACAGAGGATATGAGCGCGGGCGAGAGAGAGAGAGAGAGAGAGATTGACTAATGAAGTCGCTCAGCAAACCCCCATCCAATCCCAGCCAAGCATTTACAATGGCCCTATTGTTACAACCCCCTCGATCAAACACACACACACACAGAGTCCAAGGTTCGATCGCTCGGGACGTGCACACGGTCCTTCACAACAAACTCCTCCATGACAGCACACAAAAGAATCTGAACATTTTTTGAAGGGCACCAAGAGAACAAACAATCGCGTTCTCTCTTCGGCCAGACATAAAACACCACAGAGAGCGAGAGTTAATAGCCGGAGGAACAGCGTGAGAGCTTGAATCAAGTCTGTCTTCTGTGCACTTCAAGCCCACAAAATGTCACGCAGCGGAGGAGAGGAGAAACAGCAGAACACACACACACACACACACACCACAGAATTGATGGCTGAGGTTATGAAGTGGGTGGCAGTGTGGCTCCGGGTCTCGAGGGCCACATTCCTCTAACGGCCGCTGGAAAGAGTCTGTCACTAACGGACACGCGTCTGACTGTGTTTCTATTTCTAAAATCCAGTGCGTCTCTTTAAAGGAAAAGAGCTGCTCCTCCTCCCTGAAATTAAAAAATCTGTCATCATTTACTCACTCTTAAGTTGTTACAAAACATGCAATTATCTTTTTCAGACAAGCAGATATTTAGCAGATTCTTAAAAGTAGATGGTGACTAATATCTGAACTTCAAAGTGTCATAAACAAATGATGAAGATTCCAAAAATGTTTAAGGCAGAAATTTTAAAACAGAAAAGAGTGTTAAAATTCTATTGATTCTTTTGTGTTTTATGTTCCATGGAAGATCAAAGAAAACATTTGAAATTATGCATGATGATTTTTTTTACTGTTTTTTTTTAAGACGACTAATTGAAGTTTCAGCACAAATCCCATATTTCCTCCTGTTATGAAAAAGAATATAAAATTTAACAGATTCTCAAAAGCAGACAATGACAAATGGATGACAAACTTCTAATAGAACAAAAAAAGGTATCAGAAAACGAATTGTGAGTGTTAAAATTATCATTATTATTAAATTATTATTGTTAAAATGAACAAATAATGTTTTTTTTAGTTTTTTTTTTAAAATGCACTTTTATGTAGCTTGACAGTCCCTGGACACTTGTAAAACAGTGCAAAAGTGCATTCAAATTCTATTAATTATTTCCTTTTTTTGTTCCACTTGAAACAATATTACAAAAATTATGACGGAATCCTAATTTCTAACTTTCAGTCCAAATCACACAGAGATAAAAGCATGAGTAACCTCTCAGCAGACGACCTGCTCGTATAAACGGCGTCCTAATAAAAGACACACCCACAAACACATGGACAATATAAAGAGTGACTTTTCCAGCAGAAATGAGGCTGGGCGGAACACAAAGCGTTCTAGCGCTGTAATCCCACTATAATGAACGTCTGCGTGAGATTCAGTCGATTTGTTGCTTTAATTAAATGCAAAGACACAAAGGGAGCGAGGGCTGGGGTGTCCACATGGTTCCTCAGGTCATCACATAATCACGTAAGAGGATCACGCTTCAGACGCTGCTCCTCCTCCCTCATGACACGTGGCACATGCGTGTGTGTGTGTGTTTGTTTGTATACGTGCACCAGTGTCTCGCACATGGGTCCCAAAAAAGCCGGCCATCAATCAAAGCCCCTCCCCTTCCTGCTCTTTTGTGGTTTTGGTTGTGATCTTAATTGGCCTGTCAGTTGCTTTCATTAGTAGGCAGACGTCTCAACACACACACACACACACACACACACACACACAGAATTAATGGTCCCGGAGAGGATGGTCGTCCGATAAACCATGGGTCAGAAGCCCATCCCCCGTAAACCAAATTAAAACCCCTCTACACCTGCCACAAGATCCGGATCAGTCTCAAAACATGCACACCTCACACACTTCTGCTGAATTATAAAATAAGGGTCAGGATTTGGGAATAAATAACCCCAACTGAACAGATAAATACATAATGCAGGTGTGCAGTGAGACAAATTCAGTGTATTCGGCAAGAGACACCGGCAGCGTCTCAATCTAATGCTATGGAAGCTTGTTTCCGCCACAGAATAAAAAATAAAAAAGGTTATTGCGACTATTTATCCCACAATTCTGACTTTTTTCTCACAATTGTGATTTTACATCTCGCAATTCTGACTTTTTAATCTCAGAATTGCGTGATATAAAGTCGCAATTCTGGCCTTTTCTCCTCAGAATTATGTTTATATCTCACAATTCTGACTTTTTAATCTCAGGATTGCGTGATATAAAGTCGCAATTCTGACTTTTTTCCCTCAGAATTACGGTTATATCTCACAATTCTGACTTTTTATCTCAGGATTGCATGATATAAAGTCGCATTTCTGACCTTTTCTCCTCAGAATTACGTTTATATCTCACAATTCTGACTTTTTATCTCAGTATTGCATGATATAAAGTCGCAATTCTGACCTTTTCTCCTCAGAATTACGTTTATATCTCACAATTCTGACTTTTTAATCTCAGGATTGCATGATATAAAGTCGCAATTCTGACCTTTTCTCCTCAGAATTACGTTTAGATCTCACAATTCTGACTTTTTATCTCTGGATTGCATGATATAAAGTCGCAATTCTGACCTTTTCTCCTCAGAATTACGTTTATATCTCACAATTCTGACTTTTTATCTCAGGATTGCGTGATATAAAGTCGCAATTCTTTCCTTTTCTCCTCAGAATTACGTTTATATCTCACAATTCTGACTTTTTATCTCAGAATTGCGTGATATAAAGTCGCAATTCTGACCTTTTCTCCTCAGAATTACGTTTATATCTCACAATTCTGACTTTTTATCTCAGGATTGCGTGATATAAAGTCGCAATTCTGACTTTTTCTCCTCAGAATTACGTTTATATCTCAGAAATCTGACTTTATATCTCAGGATTGCGTGATATAAAGTCGCAATTGCGTGTTATAAAGTCAGAATTGTGAAATATAAACTCGCAAATGCGAGAAATAAACTCGCAATTCTGTAGCCTGGCTAACGTCAGACCTCTTTCTCATTGAGACGTGGTCTGGGAACCACAAGTTCATTTTCTCGTATTTGAGGCGTGGTTTACGAATGCCCAGAGCCGTTTATTGGACGCTACGAATGTCTATCAAATGCGGCTGTACGTAGCTCATAGCCAATCGTTTCAATTATACCAGATGACGTATGTGGAGCGACAGAAATTCGACGAGGAAGATGACGAAATAAACTTGCGTTCTAAACTACTTAGAACCATGCTTAGAACACTATCTAAGGCTGCATCGAAAGGTAACTTCGCGTCTGCTGCCATGTTAGATCCATAGATATAAACAAACTGCTTTGGTGTGTCGCATAGACGTCGTCGTCTTGCTGCTCCCTCCCTGTTCTGTGATTGGTCCCCTCGCTGAGGCGAAAATCTAGTCCATGGAATCCAGACTGCCTAGCAGCGTGAATAAAATCGCGCTGCGCACAAGACAGCATGGGGAAACCCAGGCTAGCAATTCTGACTTTTTTCCCTCAGAATTACGTTTATATCTCAGAATTATGACTTCATAACACGCAATTGCGAGTTTATATCACACAATACTGAGAAATAAAGTCCGAATTGTGAGATGTAAACTCACAATTGTGAGATAAAAAGTCGCAATTATCTTTTAAAATGTTTTAAAATGTAAGATGCCGGAAACAAGCTTCCACAGTTCCACAAGACACACGTGATGCCCAAAAGATGTTCGAACATACTTACAGTCAATGACCCAAAATTCTGTCTAGTTAGGCAGATCACTAGGTTTTGAGACGCAACCATTTGGTTGCCAAGACAGGGGTCAAATACTTGACACAACAGGCTTTAGAGAATCATAAGTGTAATCCCTGTTGAAAAGGAGAGAAGAAAAATACTTTCTCATGCTTCTACAATTACAAAACAAAGCAGTATTTGACCAAACCAAAGCTGACTGTCTGATCAACGCAGCTCAACCATAACAATGACCTCACCGCAATGATTCAGGAATAAAATATCCAAGTCTAAAACATAAAACTCTTAAGGGCTGCGTTTCCCAAAAGCATCGTATACCAAGGAGATCATAGAAACCATTGGAGCCAATGGTTCGTATCTAGTTAGACTTATGTTGCTTTAGGGAAACACAGCCCGTCCCAGGCTAGTAGTATACTTATTTATAATGGCTAATGCTGATATTGTTATTTTGAGAGCAGGGTAGCTGATGACCAATATTAAAATGGCCAAATATCAGACTAATATATGAGTTTATTACTAGTATAGTATAGGCAGCTCTCTAAAGAAGTCGATTAACAAGGAAACAGGCACTTGGAAAACAATGGCGATACTCAATGGCATAATGCAAACAGAAGCCGATGTCATGGTGATGCAATGACATGTTATAAGACACTAACAATTACCCAGAGGGTCAGCTGCACCCCCGTCCCACTAATCATCTGCTGCTGGGTCATTAATAAACGAGCAGTAATCCAAGATTCATAACAATGACCAGCATGTGCACCAGAGATCATGGGAAATTAATCCCAGCATTCATTTATTTCAGGATTTCCCCCTCCTTCACCCTCCTCTCCAGCTCAAGGACCCCCTTATGCCACGTATCACGCAGATGGCTGGTGAGATTGCAGGAAACGGGGTGTTTTTGGGGCGGCTTACATGTGCTAGTGTTCACAAACATAACAGCAACCAGATATAAAGTCAGCAAATGAAAATTCACATTATTTACTAAACGCATGTCTTATTGCGAACAATCCAAGGTCTACGGCCGTTACCGGAAGCCAGTGATTATGGTTTATAAAGTTATAAACCCACTGGAGCCATATGGGTTACTTTTATGATGGATGGATGCACTTTTTTGGGCTTTAAAATATCAGTTACCCTTATCTCTCATTATAAAGCTTGGAAGAGCCAGAATTATTTTTAAATATAACTCCGACTGTGTTCGGCTGAGAGCAGAAAGTCACCTCGGATGGCTTGAGGGTGAGTAAATTGTGGGATAATTTTCATTTTTGGATGAACTAACCCTTTAATATTGTAGTGATTTACCAACTGGGGTTTTCCAGCCCTAGTATTATCCATTGATATGGTTTTAAATGTCCAAATATCAGCGGCATAGTGTTGTCATTGTAAGCTGCTTAAGATAAAGGCGTCTACTCCATAAATAAAGTTATTCACAACACAGCACAAAAGAATAATTCAGCTTCCTGAAATGTTTCTCAGGCACATTCAATCTGTTAACAGCACTTCAGCATGACGGAGAAAGTCTTTGGTGATAAACAGAAATCCCTGCCAGAGCTCAAGGACATGCTGACATCTTTATGGATGAAGTTCCCATCAGGAAACACCTGCAGTTTTACCCTCATCTGTGTATATCCAGCACACATCTCTAAAAGCATCATAATGAGCAATTTTAATGAGACATATGGGTGAATATGGGGCAGTGTTTAACATGTTTGGGCAATTATTTCACTGTCCCTGTAGAAACATGTATCTATGTGTCACTCACCACTGACACATATAAAGACACACAGCTCAATATTTTAAGATCATATACTCAAACCATATAGATGTGATCTCAATCTCAAATATGCGAGTTGTATTTTTATTTTTTTTAATGCACAGTTATTCATCACGCATTTTCCATGGAAAAGTCATGTAACTTCATTCAAACCTCCTCCTCTTTTAGTATAACTGCCAAACATAAACAACAGAGACCGTCTTGTATCACTTAAGTCTGGTTTGTTGACATTTTATTTCCTTTTCTGAGGAAATTCTCTTTTAAAACTAGCATAAATCTTCAGAAAAACAAAGTCCCCCCCACCTCTCACTAACTCCGGACTAGTTTCGATTGAAAAAACAACACGAATAAAACTCACCAGCGTTAAATATGTTTGTTTAGTTGTCTCAGAAACTAGTTGTTTCTCTTCAGCTGACTTGAGTTTGATCCACGTTTCGCTCCGCGGATGCAGAGGGGCGCGCGCGTGGGTGCGTGGACGCGCATCGGCTCAGCTGAATCTCGGTTGCTTGTTTGCTTTTCCTCCAAGCGAGAAGCGACTTGGAATGTTCAGTTGAGACGGATTCGCGGTTCAAAACAGCCAATCAGAGCGCACATCAAAAGACTCAATGGAAAGGGGCGGGAACATGAGAGCAGGTGGGCGGAGCTTCTTTCAACGCGGTACATCATAGGCCTGAAAAAAAGGAAAAAATACAAGAAATTAACATAAATGGCCGCTATTTTATAAATTTGTATAACTCAAAATCAAACTTTATTTGCATTTGCTTCAGTACAAGAATGTATAAATAGATAGGTAATACATAATATAGAAAATGTCAATGATTTAAAAAAATTATTGAATAACCCCTCAAATAACTAAAGTTATTAAATAAGTAATTTAAACTTTTAAAGAAAACGATATTAAAATGACATGTAATTCTAATATTAATGGTATATTAAAATATTTTAAGATTTGCCTATGCTTATGGTTAAATAAAATACGTACTGAATTATCCATCTCACTGCTTTTGTGTTTCTGTGTGGGAAAGTGAGCCACTAGTGTGAACAACCTAAATGCTTTAAATAACTTTAAATAACAAAAAAAAAAAAAAAAAAAAAAAAAAAAAAAACTTTGAAAAGATTCCTCTTAGGTTAGTAAATTGGACATTGGATATAAAATTGAGTCATAATCACAAGGCAGGATTAGTTTGCACAGGTAAAATCTGATTACCCCCTCTGGGTCACATTGGGGATTAAACTGGCCTCTCTCCTCTTATAAACCCCCTCAAACTCAGTTACTAAAAGAACAATAGCAGGAGCTTTATAATGGAATTTTGAGGTCAGAGACATTTAGAGAATAATATAGAATATAATACATCTCATCAAAGGGATTTGCGTATTTTACATTAATACACATTCATAATATTACTATTTGTTGTTTAAACATTCAGAAAGTGTGTCCATTGCGCCCTCATGTGGACGGTGTGCGCTGTAATGCAGGAAGTTGGCGCCTACATCTCCCAGAAGTCCTTGCGCGACCGGGCAACAGGAAGTGTTCTATCTGAGCCGTTGCTGTAGTGAAGGTAAGGTAGATTTTACATTCGTTTAAAATTATTCACGGTGCTATTAATAAATACAATAAAGCAAAAAGTCTTTCTGGCTACAGGTCAGTGTTTATTTACACGATGTAACATTTTATTACAACAGTGGTAGGTTTGTATTCGCAGATGCTAATGCTAGGTTTCTACCAAAACATTTGACACTTACCTTTCAGTATTTCTGAAATCAAGACATATAACGTCTATATTTAAGCCAATAATGGCAGTAAAAGAGTCTTTGATATGTAGAGTATTAGACTTTGCTTACTGGCTCTCTTTCTGTATTTATTAATGTAATCATGATGACACCTAGTCAGTCCAAGTGTGTTTCTTGTGCTCTTCAGGAATGACCTGTTCACTTGAGAAGGTGCTGGCCGATGCCAAATCACTGGTGGAGAGACTCCGAGATCATGACAATGCCGCTGAGATCCTGATTGAACAAACCACACTGCTGAATAAGAGAGTGGAGGCCATGAAGCAGGTATCATTGCTTGTTCTCAGTCTGCCCAATGAATTAAATCAAGTCTCATGATCTCATCCTCATGTTGCTTGTTCTCTCAGTATCAGGATGAGATCGAGGTGTTGAACCAGGTGGCGAGACATCGGCCGCGCTCTACTCTGGTCATGGGAATCCAGCAGGAAAACCGGCAAATACGGGAACTGCAGCATGAAAACAAAGGTGTGTTTGGTGGGTTTGCAACTTAAAAGCTGCAAGTGTTGTATCTAAATCCTCACGTGTCTCTCGGCAGAGCTGCGCACGTCGCTGGAGGAGCATCAGTCTGCGCTGGAGCTGATCATGACCAAATACAGAGAGCAGGTGTTTCGCCTCCTGATGACCAGCAAGAAAGATGATCCTGCTATAGTCACCCAGCTCAGAGAACAGCACACTAATGTCAGTCCCGCAGACGCTTTCGCTGAGATTTACCCTAGAGTTCTGGGGCTCAAATAGGCATTTACTGTGTTTATGTTGCAGGAGATGCAAGCGCACATTGAGAAAATAAATGAAATGGCCACGGTGATGAGGAAAGCCATCGAGGTGGATGAAGGGCGACTGTGTGAGGATGAGGAGAGAATCAAACGTCTGCAGGTGAAACACACTAAATCTCACAAAATTAGTCATTTTATTTCACAATATTGAAGAAACAAACATACAAATTACATAAACGTTTTTTTAAAGTTTACATTAGGTCTGTTTAACAGTTGCATTCAAGTAAGAAATACTACAGAAAATCAATATGTGAAATTACAACACTGCATAGTCTTCACTCTGTGAATGAAATATACACCGATTCTTATTAAAGCTACAAAAGTTATTCAGTGAAAAGCAGTGAGTGATTTTCTCTTTGTCTTTTGTTTGATTAACATTAAAGACACAGACAGAAAATTCTATTTATTTAGTAACATTGTCTATTAGATTTCACATTTTAAAGGTAATGTAATCTGACTACTTTTTGGGATTACTTTTGACCCAGACAGATTTCAGTAGGAACATCCTGTAACATGTTGATATAAAAATATAAAGAGAAAGAAAATATATTCTGTTGTTTGCGATCAACAACATGAAGTGCATTAACCATTAAGTTACATAAGGAGTTCACGAAGGAACTGCGGGGGTTTGTGAGTTGATGGAAAAGCTAATAATTAATTTAAATAATAAAAAATCTAAAGTTTAAATAAATAGTTTTAATTTTATAATTTTTCAAAATAAGCTTATATAAATATTTTATTTGTTTAACTGCATGTCATGTAGTCTGATTACGAGTATTTTAATTAAAAAGTATCACATTTTTGGAATCTGATTACATAATGCAGATTACATACAATAAGTTACTTTGCATGATATATATATATCGTCATACCAGGCCTATACCGCAGTTAATTAAACATTTATAGGCCTAGTTTCACAGACAGGGCTTAGATTAATTTAAAGTCCCCCTCTAGTCAATCATTTTATCCCTTAAAACTCATCTTTGATCACCAAAATGACATTTTTAAAAGTTTTTTCCTTAAAAAAAAAAATTCTCCACGCCTTAAAATATCTTGAATGTAACTCGACACCCTTGCCTCATTAAGTATACGCGGCTCTATGAATATGCAAATGAGCCCCGCCTCCACTCACTCACTCAGCTCAGAGATCCACTGGTTGACGATCACACGCTGATCTGATTGGTTACAAGGTAGTTTGTGACGTCAGAAACGCCAGCGATTTCAAAGCGTGTGTTTTCGTGTCTTTGGTTCACTGCAGTTTTAAGGAGAAAATACTCAGCAATGCTGTCGACTTATGAATCTACATATGGTTTGCCGTAAAGCACATTAAAAACACCACATAGACACATAAACAACATTAAAAGCTTGAGTTTATATGTTGATGTTCTGTGCAGCTGGAGAATAGCGGCTTACGCGAGCTGTTGGGAATCAGTCGCGAGGCGTTTCTGGTGCTGAAGAGAGATGACTCGTCTGACAGCACGTCTCTGTCTCCACTGCTCACCAGCACAGATGTCAGTCTGAGGAAGAGCTAAAGGCCAACGCAGACTCAAGAGTTTACAAACCATCATTCACAGCTGCCCTACAAATCCCACAATCCTCCATTACAGGGTCATGATGACCTCACTGCGCTCCCTGGATGTCCATCAGTGAAGGGGGGGTTTGCAGGAAGAGCTTGTGGAATGATTACTTTTCCATCTCTCCATCATCATGTCTTCAGGCTGGAAAAGTCCAATGACCAAATTGACTGATATCATTTGTGGAACGACCTATAGGCAGATTGTGAATGATTACTTCACCTGAACACGGGACTTTGTAAAGGAAATGTCACAATGTGCCATTTTATTGAAAAAGCTTGTGTCTTTTTTGCTTGTTGTGTTTGTAACAGTGTTTTATTTGAGTATGAGTGGAAGTAGCATTGAAAGTGATTAAAACCGTTGAATGAGCAGTGGCTGTTTCATTGGCTGATTTCACTCAGGATTGTAGTGTATTTAAATATAGCAGTGCTTGTTATTCCAAAGAAAATATAATAACTTGTCCCACCTTTGAAACGAATGTCCTTTTCAGATGCAGTATTAATCCACTGCAAACCCGGGGTTATTATAATTGTCTAAATCCTTAAAACGGTTCTGTTAATTAAAATAAAGCTGAAATAAAATAAAAATATTAAAAATATATTAAAAATATATAACATTTTATTCATATTAAAATGAATAATAATAATAAATAATAAAATATTAATATATAAATATTACAAAACAAACTAAATGATTAAAAATGTTGCCTTGACAATATGAAGTTTAATATAAGTTTAAGCGTGAGTACCAAAATTGTTAACTGTAAATAAATAACTAAAACTGAAATAAGAAAAAATAGCGATATTAAAATAAGCATACTCAATTTTACTAAAATTAACTTGAAAAATCTAATAAAAAAAAAATCTAAATATGAATAAAACTAAAACACTGCTATAAACTCTTCTTTTTCACAATCCTATTAATTCCAGATGTTTCAACCCAATTCCTGCTTGACATTGGTCTCATTTACTATCGTGTTTCACTCACAATTACGTGCCATTATGCAGAAAATGCTATTTTATTTTGACTTGAAAGATGTCAAAGCAGTGAGAGGATCAGTTCAGTGTTATTTAATACGCCAATAAAGCATTAATTATTAAACATTATTATTTCAGCTAGTTGCCAAGGCAACATTTCTCTCGTACTGTACGTCTTCAGTCTATAGGCGATGAGTAGTGTTTGTTTACAAAGTGACATTGCCAGTTAATAACACAAAAGAAAACCTTTTTCGTTTTAAGTCGTGTAAACGTGCCGTAAATTACTCAAAACCGATTCAAAATATTAATAAAAACTATAATAGTATCTCAATAAATAAGCTAATAAAATAACTCTGATTCTAATGTGTCTTGGAATAGAAAACAATGTTATTTAGGTATTATGGCACAAATAACAACTTTATTAAACATTGAATTATTAGACAATTTTGTACAAAACAGAAATAATACACCGCTATCACTTAAAAACAGCTTCAACATGTAAAGTCTTCAATGCACGTATTAAATGCTTTAGAAAAATAAGATGATTCAGTTTGCTTCTGTGAGAGACACCAAGATCACATGAAGAAACCCTGAGAGGATACCAGAAATTAATGACTCATATGCCACTGTATTGCATAATTACCCATCATTACCGAGTCTGTTCGAGAGAGAAAACATTGAACATGGGTTCGTGTCTCCTATAAGAGCTACATATTCGGTTATAAAGCCATATTCAGAGTACATACACCTCAATATTCCTCTTACACTGCATTTAAAATCCTGCAGCACTCACAATCCCACAGGAACTCGGTCTAAATAAGCTCATTATATCCATCATCAGCTCCAGACCTCAGCGAGGATCCGCAGGGACTTAAGACACGGAAAACACACACAAACACCAGTGGTTACTATTGAAAACCTGTTCATTCCGTCAGGAATTGCAGCGTCTTATACATTCATTTTAGTGGTGAACATGAAAAACTAATTGCATGTCTTTAAAAACCCTCACTGGTTCGGACAGGCACGTCGTGATGAGACCCTATGCTAAGTAGACACAGTAAAAAAATATTCTAAAAGATCTCCACTGGACAGGACTGAAGATGTGCACCAAGATTAATGTTTCCTCTAAGCTGCTAAAATGCATCTAAAATGCATCTAAAATCAGGCTGTGCAGCAGCTGCTGTATATAGTAGAGGTTATAGCAAGTGCTAGACATGACTAAACCTGGTCAGAGAACAGCAACGGGATCAAACACACAATTAGTGCTTTGTGTGTGAGTTTCTCCACATGGTCAAGAGTCGTCAGGCTCTTAAAATCGAGCGCAATCCTCATGTAACGGTTCTCCACGAGTTTGAGCAACTGGAAGGATCGACAGTCAAAAGGTCAGGGGTTATAGCAGGAGAGGTGTGGTTTCGCCGGCCGGCTCCGTGCGCCGCGTGAGTTGCCGGATACGCTCGAGGACTCGGGTGGATAAAGACGGCTTGTGGTGGCTGGGGTCCAGAACGTTGGTTTTCCGGCGCTCTCGTTCCTGCTTCCACATCAAGTACGGGCTCGGCGGGAAAAACGCCCGAGACTTCTCCCGATAAAGCTGAACCACGATTCCCGAAACCCCCAGGACGACCCACACGGTGATCAGGATGAAATCTGGAGAAACATCAATTCACGTTTATTTGTACAGCGCTTTTCACAATACACATCGTTTCAAAGCAGAAAGTGCATGAGTCTATATTACAGTTTAGAGTGATCTGTTATCAGAGGGAACTGTCTAAGTTATGCATTTCAGAAATGTAGATAATACAAAATCACAGTTAGCTAAAAATGTATTATTTTATTATACAATGAGCTCACATGTTGGTCAACAAACGATTATGGAAATTGTAGCATTGGTAGAATATCAGACATGACAAACTTCTTTAGTGGGAAACGGAAACTAAATCACATATATTTTGGCGTTCCCATTTGCCCCAATTTTTTTCAAATTCCGTATAAAAAAACAAACGCAATTTTTTCCAAATTCCATTGTTTCTGTTTTCATTTTTCTGGATTTTAAAAAATGTTCCCAAATTTTTCTAGACACAACAGCTAAGGGTGTGAAAACATTTCTTAGAAATTAAGAAAAAATAATTAATTATTTTCATGAATTAAATTAATTAGACATGTTTTTTGATTATTAAAATTGAATTAAACCATTAAAATGGAATCCAGAAAACTCAAAAACAGAATTTGAGGGAATTTCTTTTAATTTCATATATGAAATACATTTTTTCTCTCTCAAATTCGGTGTTTGAGTTTTCTGGATTCCATTTTAATGGTTTACTTCAATTTTAATAATCAAAAAACATGTCTAATTAATTTAATTCATGAAAATAATTAATTAATGTTTTCACTCCCTTAGCTGGTGTGTTACAAACACTCACACCGCAGTGTTAACCAGTTAAAGGTCCCATATTGTACGCCTTTCTGAAGTTTTATTTTAGGTTTTGATGTCCTTAAGAATATATATTTGCGGTATAAGTAGCAAAAACCATCTCAATATATTTTTACAGCTCCTTTCTCAGGAGCTCTGCCAAGAACAGGTCTGTCTACTTAATATTCATGAGCCTTTCTTCTGATTGGCCTGTTGTTTTCTGAGTGACCCACCATTGGTACACACAGTAGTTCTGATATCACATTTATTTATTTATTGCATTTGTCTGTGGATTGACTGTTTTGAAACTTCTATGCTAGTTTCATCGCCCCTAGACCTCAGTTATCATGACAAAAGTCAGGAAATTTCAGTTTTGACAAAATGGGATCTTTAAGGTAGAAAGTATAGTGTTATAAATGTACATTACATTTAAAATGACATCCATCAATATGTTTGAGTGACGTACCGATATCCTGCAGCGGGACCGAGATAAACGCTCGGCTGAAGTTGTCGTTGAGGAAGCGTTTCAGGACGTCCAGTGTGATGTAGGACAGACTGGTGTAGGTGTAGGCATTGACGGACAGGACCACCGCATATGCACCAACCACTCCACATGTAGCGATATTGCCCTAAAACACACAGATAAACATGTGCGCATGTTGTTTAGATGTGAACTCTTAAATATCATAAATATACACTACTTGTCAAAGGTCTGGAATAATTACGATTTTTCAATGTTTTTTTAAAACATCTCCTTATTTGATCAAAAAAAACTAAAAGTTTAAAATATCTGTTGTCTATGTGAATATATAGTGAAGTGTAATTTATTCCTGTGACCAAAGCTGAATTTTCAGCATCATTACTCCAGTCTTCAGTGTCACATGATCCTTCAGAAATCATTCTAATATGATGATCTGGTGATGATCAAGTATCATTTATTATTTGAATAGAAAACAGTTACTTTAAATTGTAATAATATTTCAAAATTTTTACAGTATTTTTTATCAAATAAATGCAGGGTGAGTTCAAGAAACTTCTTTTACAAACTAAAATCTCACCTCTCTGGGCCACCGGATGAAGAACAAAGGAACAACCACCATTATGCAAACAAACACCACCCAGAATACAGCATCGTTGTGGAATATAGGAAGATCACCTGGAGAAAAAAGAAAAAAAAGAGATTAAAGGGATACTTCACTGATTAGCATTAAGCTTTGTATCAGTAGAAACCCGGTAGTATTTTCGAGTGACCGTGCTTCCCTCCCTCATGTCCCCCCGAGACCAGAGATTTCTGGATTGTGTGTCTGGAAAAAGACCTCAAATGACGCAAAAATATTTTGTCCAGAGGCGAGAGACTCTAGGTGTAATACACTCAGCCAATAGGAGGAGCTCGTTCCACATGTCTTCAACCCGCCCATAGGGGATCTCACCATAAAACGCCGCCTTTTCAGTTTCCAGTCGACTAGTAGCCTAGCTGTATCATTTCTCCCGACACTGCCCTCTGTAACCGGGAGGCGTGGCTTGGGAGTGTCCTCGTAGGGCAGCGAAGCAAGTGCATTCTGGGAGTTGTAGTCTTTCATCCAAATTTTTTTTTTCATCCATTTTCTGGCTTTTCTTGGTCTAGAAGGCACCAACTTCTAAACTAACTTCACATTTCTACTACATAAATGACCCAATTTAAATACACATTCATCTTTCCAGCGGTGAAATATCCATTTAAGCAACTACTCGATAAAGTAAAAATTAATAAACAACTGATAATGAACATTATTGGCAACAAATTTGAACTGACGCTGCTGCAGGAGAAGCGCACGACCCAAGTTATCCTAAACATGAGACAATCTTTCATTTTTAAGGCGGCATGGAATTTAATCACCCCATCTTTTTATCTAAATGAATGTTATAGATCATACGTCTAACAACTCCTCCAGGCTTATGAAGAAAATGTCTGTCGCTACTTGCGTTTCATTGCAGTGTTTCCCTTTCATGGCATTAAGCGTGGCTTGCCCTGTCAGGTGCTTTGACAGATCTACGAGCCGTTTAAATCTATTTAATACATGTTTTCCCCACAGCATTACTACGGTTTTTCTGCATTTTGTTGTGCTATCATAAATATGCTTTTTTTGGACATTAAATGTATGTTTTAAAGTGGTAGCAGTGGTAGTCACATTAACATTTGTGTTAAATGAAATAAAGCTAAAATATAATAAAAGTATAAATATTAGTTGAAAAACTTAAACTAAATGAAAATTAGACATGTTGCTGGAGCAATAAACTGAAAAAAATAAGCACTACATTTTTTAAACTGGAAATAAATAAAAACTAAAACTGAAATAAAAATAAATCCTAAATAAAAATAGAATATATATTTATATAAAAAACTAATAAAATGACAAAAGCACATAATGAAATTACTAAAAAATTTACTAAAATGAACATGAAAGCAAAAATGTAAAAATAAAAGCTCATTCAAAATATCAATAAAACTAAAATAACTAGGACTGTTTTAATGAGGTATAAATATAATGTAATAACTATTTCCAGATAACTGAATGTACATGTTTAGTCTGTGATTTTGTTTTACTACTTTATTATGATATTATTCTACGAGCTGTTTAAACGCATTTAATACATGTTTTCCCCACAGCATTACTTACATTTTTCGGTAATATACTTTTGTTTGAAACTCACATGAGTATTTGCATTTTGTTGTGCTGTCATAAATATGATTTTTTGGACGTTAAATGTATGTTTAAAGTGATAGCAGGTTTATTACCAATAACATTTCTGTTAATTTAAATGTTATTAAAATATAATAAAAGTATAAATATTAGTTGAAAAACTTAAACTAAAATGAAAATTAGACTAAAATGTTGCCTTGGCAATAAAATGAAATAAGTTTAAGCTAAAGCACTACAATTTTTAACTGGAAATAAATAAAAACTAAAACTGAAACTAATTAATCCTAAATAGACATAAAAAAAGAAGAAGCACATAATGAAATTAGTAAAAATGTAACAAAAATTAACATGAAAACTAAAAATGTGAAAACAAAAGCTATTTCAAAATATTAATAAAACTAAAATAACAAGAGGGACTGTTTTAATGAGGTATAAATATAAGTTTTAGAATGTAATGTTTATATTTTAACCCCTTTTGCATATAATGTATAACATATTAACAAAAAGACTGTTTGGAGGATGTAATAACCTTTTTTTTTTTAATGCTGAATATAAAATTAAGCTTTTTAAATCTGATTAACCAAAGACAGATTAATCGATTATCAAAATAACTGTTGCAGCCCTGCATTTTACCATCAAGACTATAAAGAGATCATTCTGAATAGAAGATGAAGGTTTTGAACATGATTTCTTACCAAGTGGAGTGAAAAAGGCAATAGAGGAGATGAGAAATCCAAATATGAGTCCGACCACCAACACACAGGCCATGACCGAACCAAACCGCCACCAGCTCATCACCAGGGCCACGCCCCCGACCACGCCCATCAGCGCTGTCAGAGCCAATCGGACTGGGGAGAGACGATCAGGGTCAAACAAGCCGTTTAAAGGGATAGTTCACGAATACAATCGGAGTTACATTAAAAATTGTCCTCTTCCAAGCTTAATAATGGGAGTGAATGGGAATATATGCGCGAGTATATATAATATATAACTCTATTGTATTCGTCTGAAAGAAGAATGTCATGTACACCTAGGATGGCTTCAGGGTGAGTAAATCATGGGGCATTTTCATTTTTAGGTGAACTATCCCTTTAAGCCAAGACTCTACAGGTGATTTTAACTAATAGTTATAACCATACTTTCACGGTACATTGAGATGATAATTTTGCATATTTAAATATGCAAATCTGCTAATTTGCATACATTTCCATAATAGAAATCAGAACACTGGATAAAGCCTGGTGCAGAATTATTGTATCATTTTACTGACATATTAGAGTGATTTTGTGAACAAACAAAGTGTTTAAAAAGTGTTTTAAGAACAAACTTGAGCTAATTAAAATGATATGATTACTCAGAAAGCAACTAAGGACTCAACTTACAACTATCTCAGAGAATCATTTAAAAACATGTTCTTCCTCATTTCAGCAACGCCTGTCCTGCAAACACACACACACTGTTCACATGCATGGCATCTGATAGAGACGGACTGGTTTCACAGCTCCAGCTGAAATCCACGGCACATGACCGATCTTCAGAGAGTTACGCCAGAACTATAACCTCAATCCTCTGCGACGGGAGCTTGTGACGCATGAAGGCATTCACTGCAGGCTGAACCAGTTTGTGTAGCCAGCTTCAGATATATTACACTCAAAAAACTCAACTTCTGTGTCCAGAAACTATTTATAGATATATAGACGACATTAGTTGAGCGCAAATCATCCAGAATGACATGAAACTCTGAATATGAGCTAAAATACATACAGATCTAAAAGCTAATGCTAAATGTTCAGGCAGACACTAGCAGATCTGATGTAACTCTACAGTGATTCAGTGTGTGTGTGTGTGTGTGTGTGAAGACTCACTGTCGTATTCCAGCGTTGTGGTTCTGGTGATCAGGATGAAGAAGAGAAACGCCATAAACCCGAAGCCCATGCAGAACAGCTCTGAGAAAACACAGGACATTTTTACTGGTAACATCAGGTGTGTTTATACATGCGCTAATTTTCATCAATCTCAATCAGTTTTTATTTATACGTTTTTCATTTTCATTGTAATTTTGTCGTTTTGGTAATTTTTTCTTTTTTTAAAAAATATGTCCATATTATTTTTATTTATTTTTTATCTTTATTTCACGACATGCGGACAAAAGTATATATATATATATATTGTGACCACAATGTTTTATTAAATCATGTGCACAATATAATAATTTGTTCCCTCGATTACATTTAACTAAAACAAGGGAACATAATTATTACAACATGGCCGTGATTTAGTAAAACAAGGGACCGAATTATTATATTGTGCGCATGATTTAGTAAAATGTGCAGATGTATTAATAAGTTAGAATTGTTAATTTGTGATAAATTTAGTACAGCATTTGAATACGTTTTTGTTTTTTAACCCATTAACTGTCGATGCCCTTTTGAGCAGAGAAGTAATAATACACAATCCAAACTTAAATAGCTGTAATTCATCAAGTCTTTTTAAAGACGACACATTATTGCAGAAGTGAAAGCACAAGTGTCAACTATTTTTGGGGGGTTTTCTATACATTTTAAATATATATGTTTTATAATTTTATAATTTAATGGTGGATAAAACTACAATTCCCATAAGTGCAATAAATGAGATTTTTTATTATTATTGCAGCATCATGGGTAATGTAATGTAGTTTTGAATTCAAAAATACAAATTTAATACAAATACAAAGTTTTAAATGTCAAGCATTTAAAAATACATTAAAAATAGTAATATTTTGAAATATTGTTGCAATTTAAACAATTTAAACAGTTAAAAAGTTTTCTATTTGAATATATTTAAACATGTAATTTATTCCTGTGATGTCAAAGCTGCATCATTACTCCAGTCTTCATAATGGTGGAAAAAACTACAATTCCCATAAGTGCAATAAATGAGTTTTTTTATTATTATTGCAGAATCATGGGTAATGTAATGTAGTTTTGACCAGGAATTCCACTGTTAAACACAATTATTTAAAAAATGTGATGATAGAACGCAGGCTGATGGCTTCAACAAAAGGATATACCATTGATTAACAACCTCATAGCTGACAGTAGCTTTGTCTTTAAAGGTTTACAAGTTGTCATTAAAAATCAGTTCCCCTATGGAGAAAGTGAATGGGATATTTACTAGTTCCTGAACTTGAATATTGTGCTGTATATACCACCGGTTGCGTTAAGTTGGATTTTGGACAGTTTGGACATGATTCTTAAGAGTCATGTTAACAGATTAGAAACCTTACCATATTATTTAGCTTCACCTAATACACTAACCTGTAACAAAGCACTAAAAGTTACATAAAAGTCTTAAAGACACAGAAGTAAAAACCAGCCATTTATTTCTAATGGAGAGAGTGTTGAAATGGTAATAAAACACTGAATGGACTGTTTGTTGTGCAAGATGCCTTGACTAACAGTTCGAGTGGAGAAATGTGACCCTGGACCACAAAACCAGTCACATGGGTCAGTTTTTTGCAATTGAGATTTATACATCATCTGAAAACTGAATATGTAAGATTTCCATTGATGTATGGTTTGTTATGATAGGACAATATTTGGCCGATATATATGTTCCAAAAAAATCGAAACATTGAGAAAATCTCCTTTAAAGTTGTTCATTTATGTTGGCGATTTTGCTGCATTCACTCACAAAAATAAATGTTTTATATATTTACGGTAGGAATATCTTCATGGAACATGATCTTTACTTAATATCCTAATGATTTTTAGCATAAAAGTCAAATATATGTATAATTTTGACCCATATAATGTATTGTTGGCTATTTCCACAAATACACCCGTCCGACATGTGACTGGTTTTGTGGTCCAGGGTCACAAATGATGCATTATGACCCCTTTAAAAACATGCTATCCATTTCAGTGTTCAGTAACTATACTATATATTAGTAACTATAATATCTGTGTCAAACTTTGACTCTTCAAATCTGTGGCAAAGACTTTCCCAGACCTAAAATACTTGGGGTCTCTCTAGTAGCCTAGATCAACAGATATTAATAGCAGTAACATGGTGTGTTTCTAAATAAAGAAAGAAAAACATCACTTACCACATTTGAAGAAGCGATGGCCCACAAAACACACAAACAGCCCAGCCAACCCGATCAAAGTGAAGAACACTTTAGTGGAAACTCTCCCTGCCAAAACGAGAGAAAAAGCAGATTTCAGTTCTTCTCTTTTTCAATATAATGCCATATAATTCTATCACAACAATATGAAAACGTCAATCAATCACCTTTTTTTAGTCAAAGAGCTTCACAATAAAAGCAATACATTCAATAATTATCTAAACATGCATTCTCAAACGTTCAATATATAAAACAATTATATATTAAATAATAAATGAATAAAATCACATTTAAATACCTAGTCAAACCATAAACCTTGTCACAGAAACTATTAAAGAACAATGTTTTCACGTATGATGTAGCTGACCTCACATATTAAAGTCCCCCTGTGGTGAAGATCCAGCTTTTAATGTCGTTTATACGTCTATGTGGTGTTTTTAATATGCTTTAAGACAAACCATGTGCAAATTCATAAGTCGACAGCATTGCTGAGTATTTCCTCCTTAAAACTGCAGTGAACCAAAGACACGAAAACACGCTTTGAAATCGCTGGTGTTTCTGACGTCACAAACTACCTTGTAACCAATCAGATCAACGTGTGATCGTCAACCAGTGGATCTCTGAGCTGAGCGAGTGAGTGGAGGCGGGGCTCATTTGCATATTCATAGAACCGCGCATACTAAATGAGGCAAGGGTGTCGAGTTACATTCAAGATATTTTAAGGCATGAAGAAATTTAAATATGTAATTTTGGTGATCAAAGATGAGTTTTAAGTGATAAAATGATTGACTACAGGGGGACTTGTGAATCTACAGCGAATCTCTGCAGGGATTCGTTCATCTTCTAACCTAGATCGCTGCATCCATCCAGCGAGGAGTTGAAGCTGCAGGCGTAGGTGTGAACGGGGATGTAGGACGCCGAAGTGTTGAGCACTGGATCTCTCACAATAACAGAGAAAATCACACCCTGACCCGGCAAAGAGTTGAAGGAGAACTGCGTCCGGTCGCGAGAGGATAAAGTCACCACCTGAAAGAGCAGAATAAACTCATCAGTTACACTTCTCATTTGTTAACATTAGTAAATGCATTAACTAACAATGAGTGAATACGTTTTACAGCCATTATTAAACTTTACTTTAAGCAACACTAAGGAACGTTTCCTCTTCGGTCCCCCTACAGGTTGGAAGCGGAATTGTCCATTACCGCTGTCGTAAATAATTTCGCCGCCCGCAGCCGACCGTCACACACACACGCTCGCTGTTTATCCGGCATCGGCTTTGGAATGAACGATGTCCACAGACAAGGTAGAGTATGATGCATGATTTCATGAAAGCATGATATATTGCAACATCAGAAACGAAGAAAAACTAAATCATGACTATTGTAACGCTTGACGTAAAGCAAGTCAAATTTGTAGTTTTCTCATGTCTCATTCGAACTACAGAAACGTGACCCGGTTTGGCAAACTTGCATAGAGTGGTTATATCAGATAAAGGACCGCAAAGCGGAGGCATAAGTGCCTTTCACCGTTACGACTTGATGAACCACTGATACGATTTTGGAAACATTATTTTAAGGTAAAAAATGTTCCTTAGTGTTGCTTTAATAAAAATATTCATATCCATGTTAGTTCACAGTGCATTAACTAATGTTAACAGATGCAAATCTTTGATCTTTTAAATGTATTAGTAAATGTTGAGATTAACATTACCTAACTATTGTTGTTTGTTAGTTCATGTTAACAAATTAAACCTTAATGAAAAGTTACAACTAACTAAATAAAATTTATGATAAGCGAAGGGTGTTTTCAGACCTGTAGATCATTAGCTTTGTTACAATGTTGCATTTTGAAAGAGTCTCTTCTGCTCACCTAGCTTGCATTTACTTCATCAAAAATACAGTAAAAACAGTGAAATATTACAATTTAAAATAACAGTTTTCTATGTGAATATATTGTAAAATGTTATTTATTCCTGTGATCAAAGCTGAATTTTCAGCATCATTACTCCAGTCTTCAGTGTCACATGATCCTTCAGGAATCATTCTGATAATTTGATGCTCAAGAGACATTTATGACTATCATAAATGTTGAAACAGTTAACGAGTGTGACTGGCGTGTTCATATTTGAATAAACAAACAAAACTAAGGGAACAAACGCACTAAAACAACATAACAGAAAGTTGTGAGGAAGAACAGAGAGAGATTTCACACACTTTTCTGCTGTTGTCCTGCAGGTTCTGCACATTGGCCACTCTCTCCATCCCGCTGATCAGACTCTGCTCCGATAGGTCGCCTTCCGGGAGAAAATACTGATACACCTCATAAACCAGACGCCAGCGAGTACTCGAGTCCGTGCCCACATCACACGCTGGAGGAATTTTCCCTCTGGAAAAAAACAAACATGATTTAGATTTTTTTTTTTTTATGGAATATTGCAGAATTTATTACAAATGATTTATCCGTGCACATCCTTTTTTTTTTTATTCATGTGCCTCGTAATCTTGAATCAGAATAACTTCTCCCTCTTGCAGCGAGGGCATGATGTGGGCGGAGCAACCTGTCACTCACATGAGATCAGCCAATAGCAAACCACAACCATCCAATCAATTCCTCACAGACAAAAATCAAGCCCCGCCCACATCTGTTCTTCTTCCAGAGGCCGTTTCACTCGGATATACGGCACGATAGGGAAGAAAATACTAGCAAACTAGACTTTAACAGAGGTGTTTGTGTTGCACATCACCGAAGAGAATGATTTTATCATCCATTGATTTTAATTATAGGAGAAAGCTGGTTAATTTTTTAGCTCTTTCTGCACTATTATTGTCTTCTGGCTTTAAAATCATCAGGATGTGAAGTTCTCTCACATTATAATACATCGATGACTCATCGGTCTCTAATTATTAATGAGACTTTCGCATCCTTATCCAATGAGAAGACGCTTCTCTTTAATTATTTACAGGCAAAATGTGTTGCTTTTCATGTGATAGAGGCTTAAAACTGTGACATCAAGTACACTAGAGGCAATCATGGATCGCAAGTTGTACGTTCCTGAGAGGTATTTTCTTTCTCCCTTTTTTAAAAAGTTTTAAGAGGTTTTCATGACACTTTATAATGCCCTGATAAGTTCATAACTTCATTCAATTTCTCTCACCTTTCATATCCGATGTTAGCAGGTGCAAAGGTAATCGTGGTCTCAAACAAGTTGTATAGCAGGTAGATGTTTGGATCAATATCCAGTGCAAACTCCTGATTACACGCTCCTGGAACGGGATCTTCACACAACAAGACATTGCACATACACACTGTATATTCCCTGTTCCAGTCAATAATAGTCTTTAAATGAGTAGGCGTTTGTGTTGTGGCATGCAGGTGAAGTGTTAGTTCTCTAACCAGTGCTGGTGTATGGCAGAATCACACCGATTCCTGCTGCGCCGCTCCCGTCGGGTGTCTTCAGGAACCAGGAGAGAGTGGTCTGACTCTGGATCAGGGTGGACAACAGACCAGCATCCACTGCTGTGACCGAAAAACCATAAAGAGGGACCTGACCAATACACACATACACAAACACACACATATATATACATGTATGTAAATATGCACTCTATATATGGGTTCTGAACAGTGTTTAATATTGACTTTAACTACATGTCTGAACTTGTGTTCAGTGCATTACAGCTGCGTGACTGCTGACATTACGAATAGAATGCATGGAGGGGTGTGTGTGTGTGTGTGTGTGTGTGAGTTGAGATCAGAGCTTGTGATTAAACTCTCACATGATGTCTTGCTCACTCAACCCCCCTGCAACTGGGTCAGCGGTGTGTGTATTTCTTACTCGTGTATGTCAGTGCTGTGTGTGTGTGATAACTTACCTGTGAGTATGAGAGTGTAACATTGCTGTGTTGTGTGTGAAACTGCAGTGTTATGAAGGAAACGTCAGCAGGAATCCGGGAAACAACAGCTTGAACCGTCCCGTTCACTGGGACACTCACATTCTGGAAGGTTCCCAAAGAAAACACCACGCGGTCTGCAGAACACATACAAGAACATGATTGTATCTGTATCTGATTTTGCCAATATTATAATAAAGGTGCAATATTTGACCCCGGAGTTGTTTTTCTGTTAAGCTGTTTTTGATCAAATTCTGTATCAAAATTAAGGCCAGACAAGTAGTTTAAGGCTTGTTTTGTATGGAATTACAAACCAGCGCACATATATATATATTCAAATGCGCATAACTATAGAATTAATTCTTGATGCGCATGTGAGCGCCATGTCTTAGCGGCCTCTAATTTAATAACTAATGATCCTTGCGACGGAAGTGAATCAATCAAAACTAACTTTAGCAGGAAAATATCTTTATTCAAGAACCGCTATAAAGCCAAAACAATCTCTGTTACCTTAAATTACCCGTTTGTTACTGTAAAGCCGCTTTGAAACAATCTACAGTGTTAAAAGCACTATATAAAGATGAAGATGACTTGACTTTTTCCCCCATTTAAAAAATAAATTATTCTAACCACAAAAAACACTGTGATTTTTTTATGCTAAATCCTTTTACATATTATATACTTAAATATTTAAGAAATAATTATTTATTCATATATATATATATATATATATATGCTTTTTTTTAAATATCATATCATATGTAGTTACTTAATTATCATTAAAAAAAATCTAAATTAATTTCACCTCTATAAATTTCTCTGTGCAAGAAGTCTTAATATTTTGGGGCAAAAAACAAACAAAAAAAAAACATCCCTGTAAAGATTAGTTCATATTGCATAAGTATTAGAATGTTATCTATAAAATATTTTATACACTAATATAGCTTAGTTTTCTAACATTATATATATTATATATATATATATATATAAATAAAACGTGATGTTTTTGCCCTCAATATAGAGAGTTCTTGCACAGAGCTTCAGTTTATTTCAGACAGAGGAGAGACACGCCACTGAACGCTTCAGAAGAGGAAGTGGCTTTTGACAGTTTATGTGATTTGGTGTAGAAAGAAGGGTCAGGGTTGCTCTGACTTCCTGCCTGACTGTGAAATCCTACCCGATATAATCAAGTCATCTGATTTCATAATGACTCACACCTGCGTTACGTCAAAACACCGAAAACATGAAACCAAACCAGAAAGATGCTACCTTTACAGGATGTTGGAAGCCGCTAAACATGCTCTTGTTTTCCTCTAAAACATCATTTAAAAATGTTTAACTAACAGTTTTAATGTACGCAAAAAGTCTTTGTTTTGAGGTCTGCGGAGATCTTGATGACGGGAATCACTCTGGAAGAATCTCTCTTTCTCTTTTAGGAATGTGGACATAGTTTCTAAATTGCATCTCATAGATTCTTTGCTCTGTTTCATTGTTGGCGGTGCATCGTAAGCAGGAATGAAGTTTATTAAAAGAAAGAAACTCTGAAAGAAAACGCAACACTGCTTCAGTCTTTCAGTATAATTCTACAAATGTCTTTTTGCTGTGAAATATTTCATGATTTTTACCAACTAAACGTGAGAACAACTTTTATATTGTTTGTAATATTTCAACTTAGCTTTACTTCATTAACCATACATCATTTATTAGAAAAATCTGTGAGTCTCAAATATGATCATCAAGATTTTAATGAGGGTTTGTTTGTTCATCTCTCAATCATCATTGTATTGCATTACATGTTTATAATAAGATGTATTATTGGCAGATATATGACGACTGATATTTATATGCATTTTATGAGTAGTCTGCTATGTTATAAAGACCTCAAGATTTATACCTGAATTTCATCTTATCTTCTGGCCATATAAATATCAGCATCTGCACCAATTTTCATATGTTTTGCTCAGTTTGGGCCTCTGAATAATATATCTTCACCTCCTACATCTTCTCACTATTTCATACTATGAGATATAAAAGCCTGATGCATGTAACAGAAACACAAAACACATATGCAAACCTTTTTTATATATATATTCTGCTTACATTTTCTATAAATATTCCAGATTTTTCTGCCTATTATTGCATATGTCATACTACTGCATGCACCACTTGCCAACTTTTCTGTATATTGTAATCATTATGTTCACAATAATGTAATAATTCCTTCAATGAGCTCATTGTTTCTGCCTACAATTAATACATGCATGATTTGTAATATCTTATACCAGTACATTTCTGAAATATGGACATTACTTGGAGACAGTCACCTCTGATTACAGATTAGACATGCACTTTAGGTAAAGCAGCTTTGAAACGATATACAAATAAATGTGAATTGAATTGAACATGTACACTTGGTCTTACTGTGTTGTGAGAGACCTCAGAAAACACAATAACAGCCTAGAAAACATAGCTTTTGTAGCATTATGTAGTAATAATAAGGGGAAGATCAGCATTAAGTTGGTAAATAATGTCTCGGCTGCCTCATAATCCAACCAAATGTCATTTGTTAAATGTACGCGTTTGTATCTGTGATTTATGAAAAAGATGTTTAATGTTTGTTTACTCACTCTGATCCTGCGCGCGCACAGAACTGACCCACGACAAGACGAGCAAAACCAAACATTCTCTCTTCAGTGGCATTTTCACGGATCAGTCCAGTCCATAAACACGCTTTAGCAGCGATCAGATGCGCGACTCATGTTGAAGCTTGACATTTATCCTCCGGAAGTGTCACTCACTCCTGTACTGCGGTTACAATGCAACAACTTATGAGAGAAACGAGCGTTTCACGTTCTCTGGTTTCGCCTACTGTAGTGCGCACTGCGCATGCGCGACTTCATCATATGGTATCACGTGATCTCGCTTTGAACTCCGCGTCGGCGGAAACGGAAAAGTAACGAGAACGCGCCAACATGGCGGACAGGCTAACGCAGCTTCAGGATGCTGTTAACTCCGTAAGACTCGTTTAAACGTTTATTTCATGATTTATAAGTTGCAGAAGACGGCAAATAGCGTCAAATCATATTTATTCAGTAGTCTAGTTCATGAAGTCTTAGTATGTGGAAGAGGTCATATTAATATACTGCAGCGTATGAAGGTTTTAGCATAGCATTCAGTTGAGAATGAATAAACAATTAAAGTTTGCACTTTAATTTGTACAGAAAGTCGCTAATACTTTAATTAAATTAGTAGGTGTTATTTTAAAGTATGTTTTAATGGGAAATGTAAATGTTTTACTAGGTCAATTGGGATTAAAATGTCATTCTTAAATTTACATTGAGTTTAATAAATGCATACCGGCATAAGTTATATAAAATAGATGAAAGTAATTCATACGTTTTCATGCTATAGAGTCTGTTTTGAATATACAATTATTTCATTATTTATTATTATTCGTTTGTGACATTGTTTCTTTTCTTAGAGTGTTCTTTAAAGTCTTTTGTCATGTAACGTTACTCTTGTTTTTACATATTTAATATATATATTTAACATGGTAACACCTTTCAATAAGGTTCCATTTGTTATCTTTATTTAACATTAACTATCAATGACAAATATTTCTAAAGTGTTTATTAATTTTGCTAAGGGTTGTTCAATGGTAATTCCAACATTTACCAATACACATTAATACAATCAAAAGTTATGTTTGCACTGTAAAAAAAAAAAATGTGTTCATTGTTAATGTTTAATGCATTATTTTAAAGTGTTATCCAAAACATTCACTCATTATTCACAATATTAGCAGTAAAGATATGAAGTTTTACAACGTTTCACCATGTTTATTGAGCAAAGAAAAATACCCAGTAAACAAAATGCACATGTGTATTGTATGCCTGCGCTGCGTGTTTGATTTGTTGCTGTGATGTGTGTGTGTTTCAGCTGGCGGATCAGTTCTGTAATGCGATTGGAGTCCTGCAGCAGTGCGCACCACCGGCCTCGTTCAGCAACATCCAGACCGCCATCAACAAAGACCAGCCCTCCAACCCCACAGAAGGTGCACACATCTGCAGCTAAGATCAGGGCTGAAGGGGGTGTGAGGAGATATCGCTGCTTGTTTAACTGGCATGTCTGTCTTGTGTTGTTCTAGAATACGCTCAGCTGTTTGCCGCACTGATAGCAAGAACAGCAAAAGATGTTGACGTGCTGATCGACTCTCTGCCTAGTGAAGAATCGACGGCTGCACTGCAGGTACATTTATCTGCATAATTATCCCCTTTTTCAAAACGAGCCTACTGCGCTTTAAAGGTGTCTATTCGGCTTTATTCCATATTCATCTTTCGTTAGTGTGTAATGTTGAAAAACCTCTGCAAAGTTACAAATATTCCAAAATTACAAAACTCCCTGAAACGCCTCCATTGTAGTCTTGAGTTTCTTCGGGGAACGAATAAATCACAATATTCCTCATTTAAATAATTAATACGCAGGATAAAGGGGCGGGGCCTGGTTGAGTTGGTTAGTAGTGTGTTGAAACTGGTGGTTATGGTAAGGGGAGGGACATTTCCCAAACACGCTTGAAGCGCTCGACCAATCACAACACACTGATCCAGCCGACCAATCAGAGCACAGTGTGCTTTTCAGAAGGAGGGGCTTCATACAGACAGGAAGTAAACGGAGCGTTACTGACAGACTGGGAAGAGAGGAGCCGCAACAATGGAGAATATGAGGAAAATACGTTTTTTTTTTTCACCTCTACCTGACACCTGACTTTGTAAAAGGGCATAATAGGTCCCCTTTAAAAAAAAAAGGGGGTTGGCACTAAAACAACTAAAATAAATTATTTTTTATAATCAGGTTGCGCTACAGATAATCCTTATTAGGGCTGCACAATATATCGAAAATGTATATATCGCGATATGCATATCGCAACGGCTTGCAATAACTGGGGTCATGAACAAAAGACAAAGAGAAAATCACTCACAGCTCTCGGCTGAACAACTTTTGTAGCTTTAATAAGAATCAGGATATATTTAATTCATACAGTGAAAACTAAGCAGTGTTTTAGTTTTACATTTGATTATTCAGTTTCTGTTGTTAAATAACCCTGATGTAGGATAACCTGAACCCCACTGATGTTATAACACTTCTGATGCTACAGTAAAACACTGATTTTCACTGTCAGAAGTTGTACGGATGTTTTCTTGTCACAAAAAGAATGTGAAAAACTTATGTAGGTTATATAATAGATCATTTAATTAAATTTTACACACTTTAAGCATTATCGTATCGCATATCGAATATCGCATTATTTAATGAGATTGCATTTTTGTTCAATATCGTGATCCTTATGCATCTGTTTCCAAAATAATTAAAATTATGCAAATAATTAGAGATCAACCGATATAGATTTTTTTTTATAACCAATACCAATTATCTGCATGTTTATGTTCCCGATAAACGATATTGAACCCGAATATTTATTTGTTTAATTTCTGTTTTTGACAATTATATCAACAGCATTGAACTGAACAAACGGTTTTAATACTTTTTAAATACTGTAATTTATGCAATTTCATTTTCTCCTCACATACAAAACAAAACACACTTCTACGTCAATAAATAGAGTCTGAAAGAGTGCAAAAAATACAGTGCACCATCACTAAAATGCCTTTTTTAATAA
The DNA here is from genome assembly GCA_021554675.1 of Leuciscus idus. Classification (NCBI taxonomy): domain Eukaryota; kingdom Metazoa; phylum Chordata; class Actinopteri; order Cypriniformes; family Leuciscidae; genus Leuciscus; species Leuciscus idus. Next base: position 44,953,841 of record CM038629.1, on the reverse strand, counting down.
AATCTTTGATCAGATAAACAAACAGGTAACGAATATAGCATGTAAAAATAATTACATAGTATAGAAAACAATAAAATAAAATAAAAACAAAGTATAGTAAGCATAAAACAGTCTAAATCGCCTGGATTTAGAAAAAAACAAACATTACTAATTAGTTTAGTGTATCTTAATAACTCCAGTTGCATCTTTTTACTTATAATAACAACACTAAACAACAGGCAGAATACATTTACAAAGTCTAATGGAGAACATAAATAAATGACATCAACTCCTCATAAATATATGCATTCATTTTAAACTACAGTTTTAAAAGGTTCATGTGTTGTTTGATAGAATAAAGAGTGAAGAGAAGGGAAAGCTCTAGAATATTCGCTGGAATATGCAAACATTGTCAGAAAAATTACGCAATTCAGCGCAATTACGAGTCCATTTCATCTGGCATGTTATCAGAAATATTAATAATGTTTTGGAATATGAAATACCTGCTGATAGAGCGCTGTTTTTATCTGTGCGTTTACACACTTCTTCTCTCGTGGAGATGGTAATTCCCACAGAGCTGTGATTATTTAGATGTTTATTAGCAAAATAAAGGTTATATAGTAGATGTAAATATAATTTAAGGAGTTTTAAGTGGATCGTGTTAAAGCGGCGGATGAAGGCAATACTGAACGGCATGAACACAACTTCATGAGACGACTAACATTATAATAAAGGTGCAATATTTGCATAGACAACAGATAGTGAATTTAATTCATGTAAATACTGGGACAGGACTTGATGGATTTCGTGCACTTCTCAAAATGCCCTCAAGATGGCGCCATTTATCTGTGAATATGATATAAACCAAATTGACAAAAGATTAATCAAAATATTACAAACTTTGACATAAATAAATTATTATTAAATGTATTTAAGGCAATGAACTGTGGTTTGCAAATGATGTAATCAAATAAAAGCGACTTTACAGTATCATTGAGTTCAGTTTATGTCATTTCAAGCATATATTCTTACGTTCATGCTGTCTTAAAACTAAGGTTGTACAAATTGTTGTTGTTTTTTAATGAAAAACGAACAGGTGTTTTACATCCAGAACTCAACTGTTGTATTCTGTTGCACTTTACCGTCATTTATCTAAATGCAGCTGTGTACTTTATTTGTTGTTGAGTCCAAGACCAATAGAGTTGAATCTAGTCTAATTCGGTCATTCCGTGTCAAAGGTCCTCGGCGAAAAGGATTATTATTATTTTTTTTCTGGTGAAAGAGTATTGACATATTGACTCAGGTATATTCTATGCAATTGTGTTGATAGAAAAAAACGAGATGCATTTCTAGTTTCAACATTATTTGTTGTTCAGATATTCCTCTTTAAAATAAAGTATCAGCTTTATGCAACCTCTTTTTACCACTGAAAATGTGTACAATTGACCAATTTACTCACAGAGATCTCCATAAACAAGATCTCCGGGATTGAGCCATATAGTGCCTTTAAAATGAAGATACCAAAAGAAAAGTTTAAGAACTAGAATCTAAAATTAAATGTAATGTAAAATGATAGTAAGATATTTTAAATACTTCTGGAGTGACAGGCATGCAAACTTGAGGCAAAACAAACACAAGAAGTGCTTTTCCCCATCTTTGAACGGTCACTGTTGGCATATAATGCAACAAAGACGGCTAAAGTCAACAGATTTAACTAACCAATTTCTGTGTAAAAATTAAATAATGATGTTACCATCTTTGCTACCACCTTGATGAATAAAAAGTAAAAAAAAAAATGTTTTAAAAATAGAAATCTTTTGTAACAACAATATACACTACTGGTCAATAATTTTTTTCTTTTTTTGAAATAAATCAATACTTTTATTCAGCAAGGATGTGTTAAATTGATCAAAAGTGATAGTAAAGAAGATTTATATTATTAGAAAATATTTTTTTATTTTGAATAAATGCAGTTCTTTTTAACCTTTTATTCATCAAATATATTAGGCAGCAGAACTGTGTCCAACACTCATAATAAATCAGAATATTAGAATGATTTCTAAAGGATCATGTGATAGACTGGAGTAATGATCCTGAAAATTCAGCTTTGCATCACAGAAATAAATGATCATTTAAAGTATAATAAATTGAAAACCAATTATTTTAAATTGTATTAATATATCACAATATTACTTTTTTTCTGTATTTTTGATCAAATAAATGCAGGCTTGATGAGCAGAAGAAACTTCTTTCAAAAACATTAAAAATAGTAATGTGTCCAAACGTTTGACCTGTACTGTACATCCATGACATTTAATATTTTGGCTTACATCACTATTTATGTTTCTCTGTCTTCAGAAAAAAATGACAAAATCTAAAAATTGATTCGGGGAAGTTTCTGTAATTTGCTTGATTTGACATGGAATGACCCGATTTTATACCTTTTTCTCTACATGTCATTTAATCGGTCGTCTCGCTCTTGTTTGACAGGCTGCCAGTTTGAGGCAGTTGGAAGAGGAGAACCAGGAGGCTGCGGCGCGCCTGGAAGAAGTGGTTTACAGAGGAGACATGTTGCTGGAGAAGATCCAGTCAGCGCTAGCAGACATCGCTCAGTCACAGCTTCGCACGCGCAGTGGTGCCCCGAGTCAGCCGACACCCCCAGAGTCCTGACACCGACCCGACACAACCAAACATGGACTATATCATCTGTACACAGCAGGGATTTTATACTCATCCTTCAGCAACTGCAGGAGATCATGTGTTAAATGTACAGTTTTGTTTCTGGACTGAAGAATGATTCTGATTTCATTCTGTATGGCAGAGTAAGTGCCCACTGTTTCCCATCGCACATGTTTATTATGTGACATCCGGCATTGTTTTCTACCTGATAACAGTATATGTTCAGCATCCATCAAACAGCCCCTTTCTGCAATTAACAAGTCAGCGGCTGGGTAAGTTTTGTATATTTAATGATATTTTTTTTGTCTTTCCAGGATCATGCTGTTTTTGTTTTGTTTTGAAAGGAATTTTGTCTTTGTGTTTAACCAATAAAATATTGTTGTATAAAGGGCTTGTTATTCATTGCAAATTGAATTGGGAATGTGGTAATTTGATACATGCAATGCCATTGTTACTGAATGAGTGAAGAGTAAAAACTACATTTATACAAATGATGTCTAAAACACACACACACACACACACACACACAACAGATCTTATTTTGTTCCTATGACTCCATTTATCCAACTTGTTTAGTTAACAAATGCTTTTGTTGGTTCTGAAATGTAGGTGTTATATGCTGTCCAGAAATTGGAAATATTACCTCTAATATTTTTGTTTAATGTGTTCTAAGGAAGTAATTTTTTATTGTATTTACTATTAGAGTGCTGCCATTTGCCGGTCATATAAGCGAATTTAATGTGCTGAAACATATTTTGATGTTTTCTTCGTAGTGATGGAGAGCTTCAAAAGTTCAACAGTTTTCCTTTCTAGTAAATTAAAACTTGCAATAAAGTAAAAAAAAAAAAAAGTCATCCAATAAGAGCTCGTTATTTAAGGACGTCAGTGTGGCGTCGTCGTTCGCGAAGTGCGGAATTTTCCAGAAGACTTATGAAAACGAGTCATTGACGAGGTAAGTCTACAGTACAGAATATTATTAATACCATTTAGAACTAGCAAAATATTAAGAAAGAATTTCTGATGAACATTTAAAACATTCAAATCGCTCCTTCTAAAACATTTAACTTTTACTTTCCAAGCCATAATCAATTTTAAAAAGTCCACGAAAACATGTCAAACTTAAGAATGTAAAAACATGTAGATTTATGACTTGTAAACATTTTATTAAATCAGAATACATAACTTACTTTGATTTTGAATGGTCGTTAATTTAGGATCACGTGATGTAGTTACAGCAGAGGTTAACGGGTCATGTTAACTAGCTTAACTAGTCCACTTTGGCTGTCAGTCAGGTGATATAAATGTACCTGAGACTAACATGTATTGATACTTTATGTATTGTGAAGCACAACATACTGATTTATGTTGTATTACTTCATCCTAAATGCTGTACTAACTGCCATAAAGTTAATACATTTTATGTAAAATAAACACCAGGGCCTATAAGTCATTACTAATTAAATCTACACACAAGGTTGAATGACTGTAAAAGCCGACTTAAATACATGAAGAATTAAAGCTACGCAAGTTTTTCAAGCTGTTCTTTTTTTCCACCTGACATCTCATATTTACATTATTGTTTTGTATTCATATTGCCAGAAAGTAACTTTTGTAATACTTCTGGAAAGTGTCAGCTGATGCCATTCATAATCTCTGCATTGGTCGTGTCTGTAAATCCTAATTTGTCATTTGGACTTTTGAATAAAAGCTGAACTTCTTAACTTCTTGAATGTTAGCTGAAGCGTTTTCTCTCAAGTTTCTTATATTTAGATTCTAGTTTTCTCATCTTCTCATTCAAATGGGTTTGCTTGACTCATCAATAAAATGTCAGTATTTTTTTAGAGCATTATTATTATAATGATGAGCATGTGGGAATGTCAATTTCCACAGATCAAACATTGAGATTTTATTGTGAGGGAGTGAATGGGAGATACTCAGTACTCAAGGTTTTGCATCCACTCACTGCAAAAAAAAGAAAGAAGAAAAAAAAAGTGCATTAACAAAGTTCTTAGTAATTGTGAAGCTGAAACAAATCTGTAAGGGTTTGTAACGCAGTATTAATCACCTGTCTGAACTCATTGGGTTTTTCAGGAGCTCGTTACAGTGATCAGTCATTGCCACAAAGTTCCCTGAAGTTCGAGATTCAGATCATTGGGCGCTGGTTCGAAGTTTTTGGAGAAGTCGATCCATGTCAGTGAGCTCAGTGGTCCTCCTGATCCGGGTTTGAAATCCGGTCCTGGAGTTCCTTTGGCCGGTGTCTTTGTGTTTAAACACCAGTAGGTGTAAAAAAAAAGATATGCCCCCCAAAAAAAGCATGGCGAGTGTGAAAGTGCCAGTGGCTCAGTGGTAATGAGCACATCCTTCTGGTGTGGAGGACTCGGGTTCAAATCCTGGGCTGGACGCTGAAGCAAGTGATGGTTGCAGTTGGGCAGGATCTGAAGATTGGAGAGTCCAGCAGGATGAGGACTGAAGAATGTGGGTGAGCAGTGGATTATCCAAGAAAAGGAGCCATAAAAATTACGACTTAGTCTCAGGACTGGATATTTTTATATAAGTACACATCTTGATGTAAAACAACACCACTGCTGGTTATCTTCCCAGAAATCCCCAGGGGGAGGAGTTAGGATATTCCCTCCCCCCTTCGTGTCCAACCGTCTCTTGTTCTCCTGTCTGATCCGATCGCTCCTGCCGCCTGTCTTGGATCAGGATCAGGAGACCGTTCCTCAACGCAACCACGCTTCAGTGTCCAGGCCGGTTTTGAACCGGGATCCTCCCAACTGGGGAGAACATGCTCACACCACTGAGCCACTGGACCTTCCACACTCACTCTGCTTTTTTTGGGGGGGCATGTCTTTTTTATTTGGACCAATCCGGTGAAACTAAAGATTTTCACAACAAAGAAAGGGATTTGAACCATGATTCTCCACATTAGAGAGCGACGCTCAGACCACTGAGCCACTGGAGCTTCCACTCTTCCACTTCTTTTTTTTGGGGGCATGTCTTTTTTTTTCTCCTGGACAAACCCAATGAAACTAAAGCATCATAAGAGCGAGGCTTGAACCCGTGTTTCCCACATGGTACCGCAACACTCAGACCACTGAGCCACCAGTGCGGTTTCATGTGGACTTTAAAACCACTGTTTTTTTTCACCCTGAGCAAGACTTTGGCCACAAACCGATGATTTGAACTTGGGAACATACTCTGAGATCTAATGTTTATTCATTTCAGTTGCCTTTGCATGTGTTGCATGTGAATCGAACCTATAATCTTGTTGATCTTATTGTATTATTAGTGCCATGCTTTATCAGATGAGCTGCAAAAAGCTTTAAAGTGAACATTTCAAACAACCACATGAAACACTGAACATCACAAGTGTCCATTTAGTGAGTTATTGCCTAAAACTACCAAGATCTTCTGACATCTAAGCACTGCTGAAAGTTTGATGATGAGTCAAAGAGCTCAGTTATTTATGTCCATATTCAGAGACTCATATGTCTCTTATGAACTGGTCTTTCAGTCTCCCATAAAAATCCAAACCATCTATTAATGCTTTCTTAACTTCTTTTGAACAACAGTGATGTGATAAACTACTATCACACTATGGCATCATTCAGACCTTATGGCCCTGAAAATAGGTTGAAAAACTTTGTAATTTCCAGCAGAGACAAACATTTTTGATTATGAAACTTTTATTAAAAGTACAAAACACATTCAGACAGTTTAGAAAGGACATATGCAGGGCAAGTTTATTTATTTAGCACATTTCATACACAATGGTAATTAAAAATTCTATGCATAAAAATGATTTAAAACTAGGCAGATAAAAATGACAACCACACTAACACAAGCATTAATATGCACAATGAAAAAAAATACAACATATAAAGTAAGTGATTGTCAGTTAAGTCTATGACAGATTCTCATGGCAAATGTCAATTTTATATCATCTTATATTATTAATGATGATAAATCACTTCAAGTGCCAAATAAATGCAATTAACGTTAACATTTCACATGAAGTTGGCGTTTATGTATTTTTATCTTTTACTCATAGCTGCCATCTGATGGTCATAAGTGAACTTATCATGCATTTTTTAAATTCTCCACTAGACGGCGTGAGAATTACAGGGTCAAGCTGTGGAAGGGATGATAGCGCTTATTCATGTGACCTGAATTATTATAAAATTATCATAATTAATCTTGTGTGCCGCAGCCGCGTTGAATAACGCAATGACGTAAGCGTTCTTCTGTCCAATCGGAACTCGTCTTTTCAAGCGTCACGCAGTCTGTCAGTAAACAGCATGGCGGCGTCCGTGCAGCGTTTCGGCGCAGCTGGGAGACACTTTATAAAGACTTTATTGAACACAACAGTCAGCAAGAGGGTGAGAGATTACAAACACAACATTAATATCATTTAAAATGTCGAAATATTGAAAATTAAGTCCTCAAAATCGTTTAAAACAGCCAGGCTGAGACTGGGATGGACGCTGGTCTCAATGATGCAAACTTACATCATAATATGAAGAGGAGAAAAACTACTTAAACATTTCATTTTATTAACACTCAAATCCGTTTTGATATTTACCTTCTATAAGCTGCTCAGTAAATCATGAGTATGTAACATGCTTTAAAGTGTTGTCTGTGTTTCAGACTGGCTCCACTCAGGCTGTCAGTCACGTGGTTTTAAATGTACCTGAGACGAAGGTCACGACCCTTGATAACGGGCTCAGGGTGGCATCTGAAGACTCTGGCCTGTCCACATGCACGGTGAGTTAACCCTCACATCTAAGTGAGCTTGAGATCTCAATATCAGCCAGGTGTCTGATGAATTTGTTTATTTACACAGTACACACTATAATTATAAAGGTAGTTTTATTATATAGATATGTGGTGATGTACCATTTTTGAGGGAGGTGCCACACGGCAGTGTCTGAAATAATGATACGAATAACAAAAGATCCAAACAATGTAGTTTATTTCATTGAAATTAGAGAAAATGTCATAATGCATTTGTTGCATATCATAGTGTCACATCTTGAAGTCGGCATGGAACTGAAGTTGCGCTAGTCTTTTCTTCCCTATTGTGATATCTGAGTGAAACGGCTTCTCAAACAAGAGAATTGATTGGATGGTTGTGGTTTTCTATTGGCTGATGTCATGTGAGTGACAGGTTGCCCCGCCCTTGTCATCAGAGAAGAGATGTCGCTCCAAGAGGGAGAGGAAGTTATTTTGATGAATGATTATTAAGGCACATGACTTTAAAAAAATTATGATGAGCCCGGATAAATAATTTATAATACACACTGCAATATTCCATAAAAAAAAGATTTGTCAATTTTGTTTTCATACTAGTGACTTTAAAGGAGTAGATACAAGATGTTTATTGGTCATATACACAGTTATATACAGAATACAACTTTTACTTTGATGTAAACTTGGTCAGCTACTTAGACTGTGAATTAAAATTGTAAATAGATAAAAATGGATAAGTAGTAGTAGATAATACAAAGGTTACACTTTATTTTAATGGTCCCCTTTATTCTTTTGACTATAAGTAACTTTGCACTTATGTCAACTAAATCTCGTTGTTGCATGTCAACTAACTCTCGTTGTTACCGGTCAACTAACACTCGTTACATGTCAGCCACCTTTCGTTACAGGTCAACTAACTCTCGTTGCATGTCAACTATATCTCGTTGTTGCATGTCAACTAACTCTCGTTACAGGTCAACTAACTCTCGTTGCATGTCAACTGTATCTCGTTGTTGCATGTCAACTAACACTCGTTACAGGTCAACTATATCTCGTTGTTGCATGTCAACTAACACTCGTTACATGTCAACTATATCTCGTTGTTGCATGTCAACTAACACTCGTTACATGCCAGCCACCTTTCGTTACAGGTCAACTAACACTCGTTACATGTCAACTAACTCTCGTTGCATGTCAACTATATCTCGTTGTTGCATGTCAACTAACACTCGTTACAGGTCAACTAACTCTCGTTGCATGTCAACTATATCTCGTTGTTGCATGTCAACTAACACTCGTTACAGGTCAACTATATCTCGTTGTTGCATGTCAACTAACACTCGTTACAGGTCAACTATATCTCGTTGTTGCATGTCAACTAACACTCGTTACATGTCAACTATATCTCGTTGTTGCATGTCAACTAACACTCGTTACATGCCAGCCACCTTTCGTTACAGGTCAACTAACACTCGTTACATGTCAGCCACCTTTCGTTACAGGTCAACTAACTCGTTGCATGTCAACTATATCTCGTTGTTGCATGTCAACTAACACTCGTTACATGTCAGCCACCTTTCGTTACAGGTCAACTAACACTCGTTACATGTCAGCCACCTTTCGTTACAGGTCAACTAACACTCGTTACAGGTCAACTAACACTCGTTACATGTCAGCCACCTTTCGTTACAGGTCAACTAACTCGTTGCATGTCAACTATATCTCGTTGTTGCATGTCAACTAAGTCAAGTCAAGTCAAGTCAAGTTTATTTGTATAGCGCTTTTCACAATACAGATTGTATCAAAGCAGCTTCACAGTATTAAATTTAAATAATACAACAAAGTTTGTTTCAAGAGGAATTTATTGATTGATAAAATTAAATTAAATATCCCCAAAATATCCCCAACTAACTCTCGTTACATGTAAACTAACTCTCGTTGTAACAGGTCAACTAACTCTCGTTACATGTAAACTAACTCTCATTGCATGTCAACTATATCTCGTTGTTGCATGTCAACTAACTTGTTGCATGTCAACTATATCTCGTTGTTACAGGTCAACTAACACTCGTTACAGGTCAACTAACACTCGTTACATGTAAACTAACTCTCGTTGTAACAGGTCAACTAACACTCGTTACATGTCAACTAACACTGGTTGTTACAGGTCAACTAACACTCGTTACATGTAAACTAACACTCGTTGTTACAGGTCAACTAACACTCGTTACATGTAAACTAACACTCGTTGTTACAGGTCAACTAACACTCGTTACATGTAAACTAACTCTCGTTGTAACAGGTCAACTAACACTCGTTACATGTCAACTAACACTCGTTGTTACAGGTCAACTAACACTCGTTACATGTAAACTAACACTCGTTGTTACAGGTCAACTAACACTTGTTACATGTAAACTAACTCTCGTTGTTTCATGTCAACTACCTTTCGTTACATGTCAACTAACTCTCGTTGTTACAGGTCAACTAACACTCGTTACATGTAAACTAACTCTCGTTGTAACAGGTCAACTAACACTCGTTATGTCACGAACTGCTCGGAGACACGAAGGTTCAGATCCAAATGCAGCTTTTATTTAAGGCGCAATCCAAAGGCGTAATCCAAAGTACAGGCAATGGGTCAAAACACAGGTAGGCAGTCCAAACAAACAAATAAATAAACAAACAAACAAACAAACAAAACAGGCAGGGGTCAGAGGCAAAAGAGTAATCCAGGGAACAGGCAAGAAATCCAAAAAACCAAGAGACATGAAAACAGGGAAAATGCTCAGAAATGCAGTGTGACACAAACAAGACTTCGCAGTGAGTGAATGAATGAACATGGTATAAATAGACAGACTAACAGGATGAGACAGGTGAATGCAATCAGTGAATGAGGTACAGGTGAATGTGATCAGTGATAAGTGATGAGTCCAGGCAGTGAGTTATGGGAAATGTAGTTTGTGAGTGAAACATGATAGTCTGGTGTGGAGTGCCCTCTGGAGGCTTTCAAGGGCACTCCAGCTGGTTATCGTTACACGTTACATGTAAACTAACTCTCGTTGTAACAGGTCAACTAACTCTCGTTACATGTAAACTAACTCTCGTTGTAACAGGTCAACTAACACTCGTTACATGTCAACTAACTCTCGTTGTAACAGGTCAACTAACTCTCGTTACATGTAAACTAACTCGTTGCATGTTAACTATATCTCGTTGTTGCATGTCAACTAACTCTCGTTGTTACAGGTCAACTAACACTCGTTACATGTAAACTAACTCTCGTTGTAACAGGTCAACTAACTCTCGTTACATGTAAACTAACTCTCATTGCATGTCAACTATATCTCGTTGTTGCATGTCAACTAACTCGTTGCATGTCAACTATATCTTGTTGTTACAGGTCAACTAACACTCGTTACATGTAAACTAACTCTCGTTGTAACAGGTCAACTAACACTCGTTACATGTAAACTAACTCGTTGTAACAGGTCAACTAACACTCGTTACATGTCAACTAACTCTCGTTGTAACAGGTCAACTAACACTCGTTACATGTAAACTAACTCTCGTTGTAACAGGTCAACTAACACTCGTTAGATGTCAACTAACACTCGTTGTTACAGGTCAACTAACACTCGTTACATGTAAACTAACACTCGTTGTTACAGGTCAACTAACACTCGTTGTTACATGTCAACTACCTTTCGTTACATGTCAACTAACTCTCGTTGTTACAGGTCAACTAACACTCGTTACATGTAAACTAACTCTTGTTGTAACAGGTCAACTAACTCTCGTTACATGTAAACTAACTCTCATTGCATGTCAACTATCTCGTTGTTGCATGTCAACTAACTCGTTGCATGTCAACTATATCTCGTTGTTACAGGTCAACTAACTCTCATTGTAACAGGTCAACTAACCCTCGTTACATGTAAACTAACTCTCATTGCATGTCAACTATATCTCGTTGTTGCATGTCAACTAACTCTCGTTGTTACATGTCAACTAACACTCGTTACATGTAAACTAACTCGTTGCATGTCAACTATATCTCGTTGTTACAGGTCAACTAATACTCGTTACATGTAAACTAACTCTCGTTGTAACAGGTCAACTAACACTCGTTACATGTAAACTAACTCGTTGTAACAGGTCAACTAACACTCGTTACATGTAAACTAACTCGTTGCATGTCAACTATATCTCGTTGTTGCATGTCAACTAACTCTCGTTGTTACAGGTCAACTAACACTCATTACATGTCAACTATATCTCGTTGTTACAAGTCAACTAATACTCGTTACATGTAAACTAACTCTCGTTGTAACAGGTCAGCTAACTCTCGTTACATGTAAACTAACTCTCATTGCATGTCAACTATATCTCGTTGCATGTCAACTAACTCTCGTTGTTACATGTCAACTAACACTCGTTACATGTCAACTAACTCTCATTGTTACATGTCAACTAACACTCGTTACATGTAAACTAACTCATTGCATGTCAACTATATCTCGTTACAGGTCAACTAATACTCGTTACATGTAAACTAACTCTCGTTGTAACAGGTCAGCTAACTCTCGTTACATGTAAACTAACTCTCATTGCATGTCAACTATATCTCGTTGTTGCATGTCAACTAACTCTCGTTACATGTCAACATGTAATTGCAAAGTTACTTATAGTCAGCAGAATGTCTAAATGGGAGTAGTGGAACATCAAAATAAAGTGTTACCTGACAAATATAACAAATAATAATGAAAAGGATTTTTGAGTAGGATTTAAAAACAAGTCCTGTGAGGGTGAGGAAATACAAATAATCATAATATCTAAATTCTAATCACATGATCCAGGTTGGTCTGTGGATTGATGCTGGGAGCCGGTATGAAAATGAGAGCAATAATGGCACGGCCCACTTCCTGGAGCACATGGCATTTAAGGTAAGAGAAATGATGAGTTGCAAAATTCTCTGTCTAAATATTAAAAACAGTTTAGTACAATTCAGTACAGAAATCATTGAATTGTTTCAGGGCACCAGGAAGAGGTCACAGCTCGACCTGGAACTGGAGATCGAGAATATGGGCGCTCATCTGAACGCTTACACCTCCCGAGAGCAGACGGTGTACTACGCTAAAGCTTTCGCCAAAGATCTGCCCCGAGGTAAACACCAAACACCAGCACGTCGTCACAGGCAGAACAGCATTATGGGTGTGCTGTAAATCAGTCTCTGTTCCCAGCGGTGGAAATCCTGGCTGACATCATCCAGAACAGCACACTTGGAGAAGCAGAGATCGAGCGAGAGCGTGGAGTTATTCTCAGAGAGATGCAGGAAGTGGAGACCAACCTACAGGAAGTGGTCTTCGATTACCTGCACGCCACAGCCTATCAGGAAACACCGCTCGGGAGAACCATCCTGGGCCCGTCGGAGAACATCAAGTATGTGTCACTAGTTTACGTCTTCAGTTAAGGAGTGAACAACAGGGTACAAATTTTAGATATCACCATACTTTCGCCAGTTGATTAAAATTAAAGGGGTCGTCGGATGCAAAATTCACTTTTATATGGTGTTTGCATAAAAATGTGTCTTTGCAGTGTGTGGACACAACCATCATACAATGAAAAAAATCCATTTACTCTTTTTTTTTTTTTTTTTTATCTTCAAAAAGCCTAAACACACTCAATAATCAGGCCGTTTGGATTTTCTGAGCAATATGATGTCATATTGCTCATGCTCCGCCCACGACCACTGACGGACTGTCCTGGATTAGCATATTTATGGTAAATGGGCATCCGATGACCCTTCAAGGCAAATGTTTTGCATTTCCAGTTTTCTGAAATCGTATGTGTACATATGCAAATTAGTTTTACAATTTGCATAAATAATTTGCATACATTTCCATAACAGAAATCTGAACATTGGATAAAGACAGGATCAAAATTCTTGTTTCATTTAGTTGATAAATTAGATTTAAAGGTTTTTACAGATTATGTGCTTTTGATCATTTTATTAGTTTTTACTATTTACATTTAATTCATTTTTACTTCCGTTTTAGTTTTTATTTCCAGTGAGCAATTTGAGCTTTAACTTACATTTATTTCAGTTACTTGCCAAGGCAACATTTCTAATTTTCGTTAAGTTTTTCCATCTAATAAATATTTCATTTGAATTCAGCCTTATTTCAGTTAACAAAAACCTTTTTAATAGTTTAACAGTGATAACCCTGCTTCTTACAGCTCATTGTTAGACCATTAGAGCATTTTCATTTAGACCAATTGTTTTCTGAAATGTAATGTTTAAATATACAAGCAAGGCATCAAATAACTATTTATGCGATAATTTGAATAATTTCGAGCAATGATTTTCTGCAATGTTTAAATGGAAACAACGCATTACATATTTAAATATGCACAAATTAGCATAAATGTCCAGAAAAGAAAGATAACATTGATGAACATTAGATAAAGACAGGTTCAAAATAATTTTGATGACACATTAGAGTTAAAGTTTTTAACTCTAATATGTCAGACATTTTTTGGATTTCATTCTATCACTCCATAAATCAGAAAATATTGTCAGAAGCCAGAAAAAAAATGTCAACTATTATCTCGTTGTTGCATGTCAACTAACTCTCGTTACATGTCAACTAACTCTCATTGTAACTCTCATTTTCAATCAGAAAATATTGTCAGAAGCCAGAAAAAAAAATGTCACCATGTTTCTAGAAATGAATAGTTTATCAGGCGAATGATAAATGAACAAACATTTCTGTAAAAACCTTCAGAATACAGATAAGGAATAAAACTGTCAATTTTGGTGTATGTAAAAAGTAAATGATTTCTGAAAACAGTCACCGCCTTTAAAGATATGTAATCTACAGATGCAAATAGATAAAGTGCAATAAAATAAACACTTGTGTATTTTGGATGTTGTTTTCTTTTCATTCATCTGAATGTTATGGAAGCAAAATAGCCCAAAATCCAACAATTGACCAGTGCATGAAAAACCCCTGGTTTTGACTGTAGTGTCTTGCCTTAAAGGGGTCATATAATGCCATTTTTGTACAAGCTAATATGATTCTTTAGGGTCTAAATGAAAAGTTTGTAATATACTTTAATTAAAAATTCTCATTAGTATTGTAAGAAAACACTCATTTTACCTGGTCAAAAACAGCTCTGTTTTCAGCACGCCGTTTAAGTGCATGTGTCTTTAAATGATAATGAGCTTTGCTCACCCCGCCCTCTGTGTCGGACCCGGAACAAGATGACGGCCCCAAAGAAGTTCGACAATTAAGGCTCGAACAGGACGTTTCTGAATGGTTGGTTAACTTAATGTCACTTTGATCTATCTTTGAATGTACTGGCAGGGTAGAGTAGTGAGATACGAACGCTATGTGTTTACTGATGTATACGTTGACAGATTGATGTTACAGCTAATGGTCATGAAAAACTTTTTACTTTAGCTTTATACTGACCCTCGTTTATAAAGCAGTCTGGTGAGAAATGATTCGCTCAAACATGAAAGCATTGAAGTTGATCGTGGGTAATATTCCCTTCGAAAACAAAACTTCGGATATAGGAACATCAAAATGACTGCTGTGTTCGTTATTACACCCAAGAACAGAACACCACAATCGCTTAGACGACATTCTGCTCCAGCGTATCAACAATGGCGGACTATGATGACAGCTCGCTCAGGGCGGGTCTGTGTTGAAACACTGCTGTCAATTAACAGTCGTGGAAGGGGCGTCCGACCGTGTGACGTCACGGTCAGACGGCTCGATTTGAGACAGGGGAAAACATATAAGGAGATCCACTGGATGGATTTTTAGCATTATATGATGGTTGTGTACAGGCACTGCTAACACATATCTCAGTACAATCAACTTGTAAAAGTGCATGTACCATTATATGACCCCTTTAAAACAGTATGAAGAATCTGATGTTCCTACATTTAGATTTTTGTTTTCTTTTTCAGAACTATAAATCGAGGGGATCTGGTCGAATACATTACAACACACTACAAGGGTCCACGAATTGTGTTAGCTGCAGCCGGAGGTAAAGCAACAGAAACAGTGGCTGCGTCCCAATCACATACTCTCTCTTGAGGAGGTACTCGTTGTGAATAAGTACTTTGCGAGCACTAAAAAAAGTATGTTCTATATAGTATGAATGTGTGTATAATCTGGACGTACTACATTCGCCATGTTGTCGTCATCATGTGACCTTCCAGTCGCTTCACTGTCATTCATAAACCCTCTCCCGTGGCCTCATGGGATAGTAAGATAGTCACATACTGTTTTTCACCCACTATATAGTAGGGAAGTATGTGATTTCGGATGCGGCCACTGTAGCTCAGCATCACTGAACATGTTCATGTAAGTCATTTCCTTTGGTTTAGTTGTTGACATCGGTTACTGGCACAGATTTTGACCATTAGTAAGCCAGTATTGTTTTTCTGTCTTTAAGGAGTGTCACATAATGAGTTAATCGATTTGGCCAAGTTTCATTTTGGAAAGCTGCCGGCCAGATACAGCGGAGAGACTTTACTGCACTGCCACTTCACTGGGAGTGAGGTAAACACACCATTACATCATTATTTACACGAACAGAATTTAAAATTCGGATTAATGGTCATTACACAGGTTATGTTTCGAACACTCTTCACTCACATTGTCATGATTTACTGAAAATCATGATGAATGTTTATAATATCTTAATATCTTACTTCCTTATAGTGATTAGAGCTGGATAATAATAGTCACATTATGTGACATTCAAGCCGTTGAGATTTGCTATATAGTATATATCGCTTGCGCTAGTATACTGTATGTATGCAGATAAAGTTACTAAAATAAAAAGATAAAATACTTGCAGTACAGGTCAAAAGTTTGGACACATTACTATTTTTAATGTTTTTGAAAGAAGTTTCTTCTGCTCATCAAGCCTGCATTTATTTGATCAAAAATACAGGAAAAAAAAGTAATATTGTGATATATTATTACAATTTAAAATAATTGGTTTTCAATTTATTATACTTTAAATTATCATTTATTTCTGTGATGCAAAGCTGAATTTTCAGGATCATTACTCCAGTCTATCACATGATCCTTTAGAAATCATTCTAATATGATGATTCATTATCAAAGTTGGAAACAGTTCTGCTGCTTAATATTTTTTCATAACCTGTGATACTTGTTTAGGATACTTTGATGAATAAAAAGTAAAAAAAAGTAAATAAAAAGCAAATGTTTTAAAAATAGAAATCTTTTGTAACAACAATATCCACTACTGGTCAGTCATTTGGGGTCAGTAATTTTTTTTCTTTCTTTTTTTGAAATAAATCAATACTTTTATTCAGCAAGGATGTGTTAAATTGATAAAAAGTGATAGTAAAGAAGATTTATATTATTAGAAAATATTTTTTTATTTTGAATAAATGCAGTTCTTTTTAACCTTTTATTCATCAAATATATTAGGCAGCAGAACTGTGTCCAACACTCATAATAAATCAGAATATTAGAATGATTTCTGAAGGATCATGTGATAGACTGGAGTAATGATCCTGAAAATTCAGCTTTGCATCACAGAAATAAATTCTTTTTTAAAGTTTATTCAAATGGAAAACTATTATTTTAAGTTGTAATAATATTTCAAAATATTACAGTTTTTTTTCTGTATTTTTGATCAAATAAACGCAGCCTTGATAAGCATTAGAGACTTCTTTCAAAAATATAAAAAAATTGTAATGTTTCCAAACTTTTGACCTGTACTGTATATAACCAACTTTATATAAATTGCTGGGCGATAATATAATGACAAAAAAAGGGCAGTTGAGATTTGCTATATAGTATACGCGGTATATCACTTAATGTGACTATATGTATGTGTATAAAGTTGTATATAATATATATCCAATTTTTTATAGAGCTAGATAATACAGTTTATATTTTTGTGACGAAATATACAAAATAATCAATAAAACAATCATGCAGCTTAGATTTTCTATATAGTATATATTGCTTTATATGAGTATACTTGTATGTATGTGGATAAAATTGGACATACTTGTACATTCTTTATAAACTTTATGTAAAGTTCTGGGTGATAATATAGTTACATTTTGCAACGAATTAAAAAAAGGGCGGTTTATATACTAATATCACAATATTCCTCATTTAAATAATTAATACGCAGAATAAAGGGGCCTGGTTGAGTCAGTTAGTAGTGTTGAAACTGGTGGTTATGGGAACAACACACTGATCTAGCCGACCAATCAGAGCACAGTGTGCTTTTCAGAAGGAGGGGCTTCATAGAGACAGGAAGTAAATGGAGCGTTACTGACAGACTGGGAAGAGAGGAGCCGCAACAATGGAGAATATGAGGAAAATAATCAACATTCAAGCAGGAAAACTTGTTCTAATAGAGAAACAACAACAATGCATAATAGGTCCTTGCCTATGTGTTCTGCTCTTAATTCCTCACAGATTCGTGTCCGAGATGATAAGATGCCTCTGGCTCATATAGCCATCGCCGTTGAGGCTGTCGGCTGGTCACATCCAGACACTATTCCTCTAATGGTAGCAAATACGCTCATTGGGAACTGGGATCGGTCCCTCGGTGGCGGGATGGTAAGATGCTCTCACTAAACTCACTTTACACTGAAAAATCATGAAAGTCAACTAACCAGACTTCGTTTTTCTCGTAGAACTTGTCTAGTAAACTGGCACAGATGGCATGTCAGGGCAACTTGTGCCACAGTTTCCAGTCCTTCAACACTTGCTACACAGATACAGGTCTGTGGGGGCTTTACATGGTGTGTGAGCCGGGAACCGTCAACGAGATGATGCACTTCACTCAGCTGGAATGGTGAGAGCTTGACGTTACTCGCCTTCTACGTTGAGCTGAAAGTACGGATGAGCAATTAACATACGGTTTGCTTTAGGATGTCTCTGTGTACGAGCGTGACTGAAAGCGAAGTGAACCGAGCTAAAAACCTGCTGAAGACTAACATGCTGCTTCACTTGGACGGTAAGTGCAGCGTCACATAAATCACGAACGCTCATGTCAAGTTACGCTAGTCTTTTGTTCCCTTATTGTGACGTACACTACTCGTCAAAAGTTTTAGATCGGTAAGATTTTTTATGTTTTTAAAAGAAGTCTCTTCTGCTCACCAAGGCTTCATTTATTTGATAAAAAAAACAATTAAAAAAAACTGTAATATTGTGAAATATTATGACAATTTAAAATGACTGTTTTCTATTTTAATATATTTTAAAATGTAATTTATTCCTCAGATGAAAGCTGAATTTTCAGCATCATTACTCCAGTCTTCAGTGTCACATGATCCTTCAGAAATCATTTTATACTCCAAAAACATTCATTATTATTTTTAATGTTAAACTGTTGTGTACAATTTTTTTTTTCACAATTCTTTGATGAATAGAAAGTTCAAAAGAACAGCATTTATTTAAAATAGAATATTTTCTAACATTATAAATGTCTTTACTGTAACTGTTGATCAGTTTAACTCGTCCTTGATGAATAAAAGTATTGATTTATTTTATTTATTTCCCTCAAAAATAAGATTATAATTCTTGCTGACCCCAAACTGTTGAACGGTCGTGTTTAATGTTACAAAAGCTTTAGATTTCAGATTAATGCTGTTCTTTTGTACTTTCTATTCATCATAGCATCATGAAGTAAAAATGTAAAAAACTGTTTTCAACATTGATAATAATCATAAATGTTTCTTGAGCATCAAATCATCATATTAGAATGATTTCTGAAGGATCATGTGACACTGAAGACTGGAGTAATGATGCTGAAAATTCAGCTTTGATCACTGGAATAAATTACACTTCACTGTATATTCACATAGAAAACAGCTGTTTTAAATTGTAATGATATTTCACGATATTACTGTTTTTGTTTGTATTTTTAATCAAATAAACGCAGCCTTGGTGAGCAGAAGAGACTTCTTTTAAAAACACTAAAAATCGTACCGATCTTTTGACCGGTAGTGTATATCCGAGTGAAATGCTTCTGGAACAAGAACAGATGTGGGCGGGGCTTGATTTTGTCTGTGGGGAATTGATTGGATGGTTGTGGTTTGCTATTGGCTGATCTCTTGTGAGTGACAGGTTTAGCCCCGCCCTCGTCATCAGAGAAGAGATTTTGCTGCATAAGGGAGGGGAAATTATTCTGATTCAAGATTATGAATTAGAAAGAAAAAAATAATGATGTGCACGGATGAATCATTTATAATAAATACTGCAATAAGAAAGACTTTATAATGTTTGTCTAGGATCCACTCCGATCTGTGAGGACATCGGGCGGCAGATGCTGTGTTACAGTCGCAGGATTCCTCTGCATGAGCTGGAGGCCAGAATAGATGTGAGTAAACAAACATGCTGACGTTTGACTCGCATTTAAATGCGTTTCTCGAGAGTTCACCGCTTTAACCCTATTCAGACGGGAATTGTTTCTCATTGGGATGTCTGTAAAATTACATTTGCACCTCAGAGATAAAACATTGGTGGAGGAGCCAGTTCTGTGATGCTCAGGGTCCTGTGAAATCAAGTTTATTTTGTCCCAAATTCAGTTTTTTATTTTTTTTATTTCTCCTTTGTACTGGTTAAATTAAATTTAAGTAATCAAAAAGCATGTCTTATTAATTGAGGTCATGAAACTTTAGCAACGATCTATTAAAAGTAAAAAAAAAAAATACGTTTAGGGCCTCATGAAATTACGGAAGAGGATTAGGGCCAAGCAATAATCAAAAAATAAAACCATCTCGAGATTAAAGTCATTATAATGCGAGATTAAAATCGTTAAATTTTGAGAGAGAAAAAGTCGAAATACAATCTTGAGAATAAACATTACATTTCAAGAATAAAGTCGTTAAATTTCGAGAAAAAAGTCGAAATTATCGTGACAATAAACTCATTAAATTTCGAGAATGAACGCGTAAATGTTTTAGATCGATTTGAGGCCACATTCATCCTAACATTGAGCCTACTGCATAATTTATCATAGCTTGTCCATATGCCAGAGTGCATTTGTGTACTGGCGTCTTCTCAAGCGTCTCCTTCGTCGAAATTCCACACCTTGAAGATCAACAAGTTTAATAAAGTTAAATAATGCGTCTTATGGTATCCTGGGAAACCTCGATGAATCGCGCGTAGGTGAAGCCAGCGATAACCTTGCATTCGTCCACTGGTTGTTATTTCATGTTGGACAAAAGCGAGTACATCGCGCAAATTGGACTGCTTTTTTCTTCGCTTGCAGAGTCTCTTTAAAGTTCGTATGCTAATTATTATTCTGTCATAATTAGCTAAAGTTGAAAGTATTTCTTTGTTACTGAAAGAAAGTCTAAAATGTAGTTTGACTAAGTGATCCAACTCTGCCATGTCCTCTATCAGTAGGCTATGCAATGAACACTGATCGAATGCGTTATTCTCTACATTTCATTTCGACTTTTCTTCTCGAAACACAACGACTTTATTCTCGATATTTAATGAGTTTATTCTCAAGATTGTATTTCGACTTTTTTTCCTCAATTTAACGAGTTTTTTCTCGAAACACGACTTTATTCTCGATATTTAATGAGTTTATTCTCAAGATTGTATTTCGACTTTTTTTCCTCAATTTAACGAGTTTTTTCTCGAAACACAACGACTTTATTCTCGATATTTAATGAGTTTATTCTCAAGATTGTATTTCGACTTTTTTTCCTCAATTTAACGAGTTTTTTCTCGAAACACAACGACTTTATTCTCGATATTTAATGAGTTTATTCTCACGATTGTATTTCGACTTTTTTTCCTCAATTTAACGAGTTTTTTCTCGAAACACAACGACTTTATTCTCGATATTTAATGAGTTTATTCTCAAGATTGTATTTCGACTTTTTTCCCTCAATTTAACGAGTTTTTTCTCGAAACACAACGACTTTATTCTCGATATTTAATGAGTTTATTCTCAAGATTGTATTTCGACTTTTTTTTTCTTGAAGTTTAACGAGTTTAATTTCGCATTATGACTTTAATCTCGAGATGGTTTTATTTTTGTATTATTGCTTGGCCCTAATCCTCTTCCGTATGAAATACTTAATGTAAAAAATAAATGTATATACTTTTTTTTGGTGTAATTTTACATACATACCATAATAATGTGCCATTTCAAAAGCTTTTTTTCTCTTTTCTTTAACAGAACCAGAACCCTTCTCTGACATCATAACATTATTGTAAAAAGTTTCTAGCATTTTATGTCGCAAAATGTACGTTATTTAAAAAATTTGAAAATGAGCAGAAATAATTTAACGCAAACTTTTTTTACTGAAGTTAAACATTTGACCTGGGCCACCCTGCTAGTTCAGCTAGCAAAATTATTAGTTGTGCTCGCCCTAATAATAATAGTAATGTTTATAAGTGTTACTACATTTTAAAAATATTTAAGTAACCGATAAGGTTTCATTTGTTAACATTAGTTTACATCAACTAACAATAATCAAAACATCTAAATCATTTCTACATTTACTAATACATTTTTGTAATAAAAAGTTGTATCTGTTAACGTTCGCTAATGCACTGTGAACTAACATATAATAACAAAATAATTTAATGAACATTACCAAAAGTTAATAGATGCTGTAAAAATATTGCTCATAATTAGTTCGTTAAACTAATGCATCCTGTAATGTTAACAAATGAGACCTTATTACAAAGTGTTACCAAAAATCTATTGCATATCATAATAATGTCCCATTACAAAAGTTTGTGACTTAATATCTACCACTCATTATTATTGTAAACTGTTCATAGTAAAAGTGTTCATATTTAAATGCGTGCACATTACCGTGACGCGCAACAGTTAGCGTACAGTGCTTGCCAGTGGTCAAAAAGGATTTACAAAACTACTTTTTGATAGTTTCCTTTTAAACTGGGATTTTGATTTTAGAGCGCAAATAAATTGACACATTGTTCGTCAAAAATTAATTGACCTTACGGGACGAAACAATGACTGTCCAAACATAGTCCAGTCATTTTAAGCCAAAATGGGGGTCAACCTTGAACAAATTGCAACAGAAGCAAACTCAACTGATTTTGTATCCTCAATATGTCCTGAGTAAGGAAAAAAAAGTCCCGAAGAATCCCATTAGGGGGAAGTTTCGAAAAACACCCAAATATAGCTTTTTCATTCTTTTTCTCACGTGAATAGGGTAAACATTTTAACCTTTAGATATCACCATGAAAATTACTGAGTTGATTACTAACATCAAGACAAACAAAAATTGTATTTCAGGTTTTTTTTAATTGTTTGTTAACATGGACAAACGGTGTATAATCTAATTACGTATGTGCTAATTTGCATAAATACCACAACAGATCTAAACATTGGGTATCGCCGGGTGAACATGTCTTGTTGAATCTTGTTGACATATAACAGTAAAATACTTAATGTTAAGGTCTGAATGGAACCCATTTAGGCTACCCATGAGCATTAATACATAGAGGCAGGAAGAAGTACTTTAAACCAGCCTTTAATTTGTTCAACCTTTTTTCATAAAATGACTGGACTAATAGGGGTGTAGGGTGTGTTCACACTTGGCATGTTTGGTTTGATTAAAACGAACTCTGGAGCGATTTGCTCTGCTAGTGCGGTTCATTTGAATAAGTGTGAACGCTGCCATCCGAACTCTGGTGCACCAAACAAGCGGACCAAACACATGTAAACGAACCAAAAACAGGACAAGATGTCACAAGATGGACCCTAAAAAGGACAGAATGCTCAAGCATACCTGTTTTTCCTCATCATAGTCGCGATGTTGTTCATCACAGTTCAGGACAGGCATCAGAACCGCGTCTCCTCGTTTCTGTGTGTGACGGAGGGATTCCTGCCGCTGTTTTCACTCCTTTATAAGCTCTTCACGAGTTCTCAGATGGTCAGAATACCCTCACATGTAGCGACGCACACACAACGAGTGCTTTAATCCCAGAACACATCATTGTTTTGGATGTTCGGTCGCAAAATATACGCCATAAAAGACGACCAATCAGGTTGTGAACGAATCCCTATGTCCTTTAGGTTCGGTGTTAAAAATGCAAATGTGAACGCTAAGTGGACCAGGAGGAAATGTATTTATTTTTGTCCGAACCAAGCAAACCCGAATTACAAGTGTGAACACACCCTAAGTGTTAATGCTTCTGTCCTCAGGCCATAGATGCCACGACCATCAAGGACGTGTGTATGAAGTATATCTACAATAAAGCTCCTGCTATAGCAGCTGTTGGTGAGTATCCACCTTTACTCTGTTATGATGAAATATTTTATACTTTCCCCTAATTAAACACACCTGACTCAACTCATCAGCTCGTTAGTAGAGACTCCAAGAGCCGGTTGCGTAAACACAGTGGCTGCGTCCCAAGTCGCATACTTCCTTACTATATAGTAGGTGAAGAACAGTACGAGACAAAAGTATGTCCGATTTCACAGTACTCATTAAAAAAATAATAATATTATTTCGTCAAGAAGTACCCGGATGACTTACTACTTCCGGTGAGATTCTGAAGTGAAATATGATGAACACTTTATCCCATGAGGCCACGGGAGAGGGTTTGTGAATGGCAGTGAAGCGACTGGTAGGTCACATGATGATGACAACATGGCGAATGTAGTACGTCCAGATTATACCATAGACAGTAAAAGAAATGGACATTTCTTTGGATTCAAATTGGACCCCATTGGATTTAACGGAGAAAAGTGAAGTCAATTAGAAGCTCTCACTTCCTGATGGCTGAGCGTACTGCGCAGACTCAAACTGAGCTTGACGACGTAGATGTGACGTGAGCAAACCCGTCTGTCTTCTAGTAGCTGTGCCGAGAGAAATCTGAATCATTCCCTTCCGAATCTTGCAGAGACGGAGATCGTGAGTAGGAGGTGTCCATGAGCTAGGAGCAGGAGAAACTTTTGCTAGGTATTCTAATTAATTACTTTGTCATTTTGACTCCACGTCCCCCCGATTGCCCGCGATTGCCCTACTGTGCGACAGAGAGTCGAGTGGTTATGACGCAATCGTTAGCCTATTTTTACAAAAACTGCTTCTACGGGGCCATAACGTAAGATACAAGGTAATGGAGCCTTTTATACATTTTCGTGTTTCTTTAGAAATAAATAATAAGTCTTTAAACGCCTCAGATGTAAAGTTATTCACTGTCAAAGTGACGCCAAAATGAATGGGAGTCAATGGGATGCTAACAGCAGGTGATGGTCCGCTAATCAATGGCGGCCCGCGGGGAAGCTTCAGTTTCCGGCTGATAGATTACCCCCTTGGATTATACACACATATAGAACATACTTTTTTAGTGCTCGCAAAGTACTTATTCACAAAAAGTACCTACTCAAGAGAGTATGTGGGCGCGTTTCCATTACAGATTTGCGCAAAACTTTTGATTTTTTTCTTTCTTTTTTTCTAAATGTCGACAAAAAACGATTGCGAAATGACGGCGTTTCCATGAACTGATGTTATGCGACAAACTGCATTTTTTTCCTCTCGCAATAATCATTCCAGAAATCATGGCGACGGATGTTAGTAGATTTATGTATATCCCAGCCACTGCACTGGCCATTATTATTAATAGAAGGAGGCGTATGTGTGTTATCCAATCATTAATGGCAAGGAAAGACCCTTATACTTGAGTGGCACATATGAGGAGTTTCTGGGTGTTTCTCCCTCAGTTCTGCTTCGAGGTCTTGATTGTGGCATTTATTTGAGGTTTAGAATCCAGTATTCCTGTAATTCGTCTGTCTTTTATGAGTTTAATAAAGAACTCTGTCTCATATTCTGTCCAAACACACCGCATCATCTACGTCAGGTGACTGTAAATGCGCAAAAACTGTTTCCATTGCGGTTTTGCAAAATATTTCTTTTTCGAATTGCCTGAAAAAACACCTCATGCGAGCGTAAAAACTTTTTTGCGATAAATGGGAGTTTTTGCAAAATTGACGTGTTTCCATTGGGCGTATTCTCAATTTGAAGGGTAATGGAAACGCAGCTTGTGATTTCGGACGCAGCCTGTCTTAATCTGACTAACTAGCTAGATAGCACTTATCAGTTTTACTTTTACCAATTTACCTTTATGTAACTGACTTAAAGTTATGACCAGTCTTGAAGAAAAAAAATAAAATAAGGCCTGGTTTCACAGACAGGGCTTAGATTAGGCCTTAGTTTAATTAAGGCATTTAAAATAGCTTTTATTAATGTGACCTTGTGAGAAATGCTTTCAGTTAAAACAGCCTAAACATGCATTTTAGTCTGGGACTGGACTTCAGCCTCGTCTGTGAAACTGGCCGGTTGCATAAACTGCTAAGACTAGTTTTACAAAAGTTATCACATTTCTTTCTTTAAGACTGCTTCAAGTCAGTTACATAAAAACGTAGATTGGTCTAATTTGATACTGTAAAGCAGGGGTGCCCAATCCTGCTCCTGCCGATCGACTGTCCTGCACAGTTCATCTCCAACCCTAATCAAACACACCTGAAGCAACCAATTAAGGTCTTCAGGATCACTTGAAAATTAAAGGCAAGTGTGTTTGATTATTGTTGGAGATGAACTGTGCAGGACAGTCGATCGGCAGGAGCAGGATTGGGCACCCCTGCTATAAAGCAAGACGGATTCCCCCTTGCTAACCGCTAGTTGCTCACACTACAATAGCCAACATTTGAAGTGGATCAAAAAAGTTCAAAGTTGTCCTAAGACAAGAGTATTGTTCATAATTCATGTCTAACTTTGATGAAAGGTTTTGATCCACTTCAAATCTTGACTACTGTATAACTTAAGACACAGTCTTACCATAATGGCTGTGCTTATGCTAACTGGCCCCGTCGAGGGTCGATGTAATGCTAGTCCAAGCCACAGGACCTGAAGTAAGAGAGAAGTCCTGCTCTAAATGACTGATAACCGAACACTTGGTGATGTTTGCAGGTCCGATCGAGCAGCTTCCAGACTATGACCGGATCCGCAGTGGCATGTACTGGTTAAGGTCGTGAGGACTGGGAAGGGAACCAGTACAGCGTCTGCATATTAACTAAGTCACAAAAACAAGAGAACTTAATGTGCTTTTTTTTCCATGTTTATTTTATTATAAAATAAAGAACAACACAATAAAGTTAAAAGACCACATTCTGTGTGAGTGTATGTGTGTTTTCTTTCCCTGTGGCACGTTTGTCATTTCTTGTTTTTAGCAGAGACCTGCTCCTGGGCGGCTTTCTTAGCCTTGATCATCTCCACCAGCTCCTGCAGAAACACACACACACACACATAAACATTATTGTTTTGTTATTTGTTGTGTGTATCTGTATCAATGCTGTATCAGATTGCATTATTATAATAAAATAGCATTATAATAAAAGTGGTACAATATTATAAAATTGCTATAATAGTGTTATAGTTAGATATTTTAATAGAAACCATTTTAAAACATTCATTTGTGCTGGGTAATAATGCTTTGGCAATCAGCTTGCAATATAATAAGATATTATAATATTAATTTATTTTATTCAGATATTTTAAATTGTTAATCATTATTTAAAAATATCTTATTTGATTGCTTGGCACCTTATTCTACCTCTAATATTTGTTATTGCTTTTTTTTGGTCATTTGTTTAATACTAGTGTGTAATGCTTTTCAATAAACTTGCATTATAAGAAGAGTGTCTCACAGATTTTATATCATATTATGCTGTATATAATATTTTTAGAAGTAATATTTATTAAAAAGAAAACATTTTATGAATTACTTGGTAGCTTCTAATTCTACCTTACTAATATGTTATTGCTTGTTTCTTTTTCTTGTCATTACACGAGTCGCACGGGTATATTTGTGGCAATAGCCAATAATACATCGTATGGGTCAAAATTATCGATTTTTCTTATATGCCAAAAATCATTAGGATATTAAGTAAAGATCATGTTCCATGAAGATATTTTGTAAATGTCCTACCGTAAATATATAAAACATGTAGTTTTGTGAGTGAATGCTGCACAATCGCGAACACAAATGAACAACTTTAAAGGAGATTTTCTCAATGTTTCGATTTTTTCTCAGATTCCAGATTTTCAATAGTTGTATCTCAGCCAAATATCATCCTATCCTAACAAACCTTACATCAATGGAAAGCTTATTTATTCAGCGTTCAGGTGATGTATAGATCTCAATTTCGAAAAATGTACCCATGTGACTGGTTTTGTGGTCCAGGGTCACATTTGTGTTAAAAAAAAAACATTGGCTGAAGAGTCATGCCCAAAAAAGCCTTACTTTGTATCTCTTCATGCAGTCCTTCTTGGATCGGCCGGGCACGGCGGCGGAGATCTTCTCCCAGCGCTCGGGGGTGTTCACCGGGTAGGTCTTCAGAGCCTGTTCCAGAAGCTTCTGCTCCTCTGTGGTCCAGGGTGCGGAGTTGGACTCGGGCGCTGCAGGACACAGTGGGAGAAGAGCTTGTATCCTAACGCTCAACTGTTCCTGCAGTGTGTAAACTGTGTCGACTTACCGTCAAATCTCTCAGATGGCACAGCGTTGTCTACAGTGGGAGGGACGAATGAATGCTCCTTCTTAAACTTCTCGAAGGCCTTTCGGTTAATCTCATCTTTCTGGTGAGGATCTGTCGCAAATTAAAGAGCACACATTTACATAATCTTTTTATTAGTGTGTAATGTTGCCATTTAAGCATGACAAAGTCCGTCCAGCGGGAGTTCTTCTCTATATCAGTGTCAGTGTTTCTGAACTCCTGAAACGCCTCCATTGTAGTCTTGAGTTTCTTCCGGGAACGAACACGTCACAATATTCCTCATTATAATAATTAATATGCAGAATAAAGGGGCGTGGCCTGGTTGAGTTAGTTAGTAGTGTGTTAAACTGGCGGTTATGGTAAGGGGCGGAACACTTCCCAAACACTCGAAGCGCTCGACCAATCACAACACACTGATCCAGCCGACCAATCAGAGCACAGTGTGCTTTTCAGAAGGAGGGGCTTCATAGAGACAGGAAGTAAACAGAGCGTTACTGACAGACTGGGAAGAGAGGAGCCGCAACAATGGAGAATATGAGGAAAATAATCAACATTCAAGCAGGAAAACCTGTTCTAGTAGAGAAACAACAACATCAAGGCTTTGTAAAAGGGTATATGACGACCTCTTTAAGCAAATTAAGCAAACTTCAAGCCCATAAAACACAAACAAGTGTGTTACCTACCAAGTTTCTGCAGTGTTTTTGCTTTATTAATGACGTCTTTGGCGGTTCTCTTCGCCCCGCTGCTGGAGTGCTGGTTCATGTAGTTGGCGATCACCTCCCACCTAACCAATCACAGCACACCTCAGTCAGGATCACCAGGATCATCCGCACGGTCTGCGATACGGCAGGTTTGCACGGAGACTCACCTGGCGTTGGTTCCGGCGGGAAACAGGTTGACAGCTTTGATGAGCAGCTGCAGATCTTCCTCATTCCAGCCTCTGTTGTTGAGTCCTCCTCCTCCTCCTCCGCTGGCGTGTTCAGCGCTGCGAGACGCTTGCTGAGCCTGGATCTCCGCCTCCTTCTCCTTCTGCAGCTGAACGTTCACCTCCTGCACCTGCACACACACACACACACACACACACACACACACACACACACACACACACACACTCGATGCTTGAACCAGGAGGACTTCAGGAACCATTCAGAAGTTTGGGGTCCAGAAGACTATTAATACTTTTATTCAGGAAGGACACATTCATTTGATCAAAAATGGCAGAAAGACTATAGCAAGAGTCGGTATTTCAGATATTATAATGATAATTATAATAAGCTATTTTTCATTTTATTATTATTATTATTAATGATTATTATTAGTAGTAGTATTAGTAGTAGTATTTGTATAAAGTAGTACTGTTTTATATTTATAAAGGTCTTTTTAACATCCTATTCCTCCAAAATATGAAGCAGCGAAACTGTTTTCAACACTGATAATAATCATAAATGTTTCTTAAGCAGCAAATCATCATATTAGAATGATTTCTGAAGGATCATGTGACACACATGTAAGACTGGAGTAATGATGTTGAAAATTCAGCTTTGATCACAGGAATAAATTACACTTCACTATATATTCACATAGAAAACAGATATTTTAAACTGTAATAATATTTCAGTGTTTTTACTGTATTTCTGATCAAATAAATGCAGCCTTGCTGACCTTACCGACCCAAACTCTCGTGTGTATATGCACAGATTAATTGCTGATGACAAAATCAATATTCATGAAGTAACCAGACGTGTTCCTCTCACCTGTTTCTCCAGAGCTGCTTTACTCTGTTCTTTATCCCCAGAGGACAAAGCTTCATTCAGAGTCTGCAAACTACAAATGATACCAAAAAAAACAATTATTCTCCTACATTTCGATAAAAAAAGGTGTTAAACTACATATTTAAAGGCTCTCCAAGCAAACAGTTTTCACAGCACGACTCCTTCACCTGGTCAGTTCTAACCGGTCGCACAGTTTCTCCACTTCCTCCATCATCCTCACGCTGTCGGCTTCATTATCTGTGAAGTAGTTTTGTGTCTGAGAGAAACAGAGAGAGATGGAGATGAATGGCTGACAGAGAGCTGATATGTCAGTAGCCGTGTTTCCATTACCCTTCAAACTGCGCAAATTGAAATTGCGAATTGAAAATACGCCCAATGAAAACATACATTTTCACATCAATATTTCATAAAACTACAATGGAAACAGTTTTTTGCGCATTTACGGTCACCTGACGTCGATGGAGCGGTGTGTTTGGACAGAAGACGAGACATTAAACTCATAAAAGACAAAAGTATTACAGGAATACTGGATTCTAAACCACAAAGAAATGCCACAATCAAGAGCTTGAAGCAGAAATGAGGGAGAAACACCCAGAAACACCTCATATGTGCCGCTCACAGTATAAGGGTCTTTCCTTACCATTAAAGGGATATTTCACCGCTGGAAAGATGAATGTGTATTTAAATTGGGTCATTTATGTAGTAGAAATGTGAAGTTGGTGCCTTCTAGACTGAGAAAAGCCAGAAAATGTATTTTTGGCTCATGTGGATGAAAGACTACAACTCCCAGAATGCACTTGCTTCGCTGCTCACTCCCAAGCCACGCCTCCCGGTTACAGAGGGCAGTATCGGGAGAAATGATACAGCTAGGCTACTAGTCGACTCGAAACTGAAAAGACGGTGTTTTATGGTGAGATCCCCCTATGGGCGGGTTGAAGACATGCGGGACGAGCTCCTCCTATTGGCTGGAGTCTCTCGCCTCTGGACACTAAAGCCTCTGATGAGCTAAATGACGATTTTTGCGTCATCTGAGGTTTTCTTCCAGACACACAATCCAGAAATCTCTCGTCTCAGGGGGACATGAGGGAGGGAAGCACGGCCACTCGAAAATACTACCGGGTTTCGACTGATACAAAGCTTAATGCTAACCGGTGAAGTATCCCTTTAATGCTTGAATAAAACGCCTACGTCTCCTTCGACTAAAAATAATGACTAGTGCGGTGGCTGGGATGTATGTAAACTCATACGAACATCGGTTGCCATACTTATTGGAATGAATTATCGTGACAGGATTCAGTCGCATAACATCAGTTAATGGGAACGCCGTGCTTTCGCAATAGTTTTTTATCGACATTTACAAAATATCGCAAAAGTTGTGCGCAAATCTGTGATAGAAGTGCAGCTCGTGAGAAGCAGTGACAGTTTCATGCCTTGCACGTGTTCCTGAGCTTCTGCCGCTCTTTCTTGAAGGCCTTCTTCTGCGCTTCTTTCTCTTTCTTGGCCTGTTGTGCCGCCTGTCGAGCCGTCTCCTCTTCCTTCTCCTTCAGCATTCGAGCCGCTGTCGCCTCGGCCTGACGCGCCTGCAGAGAAACACACCACACACACACGGCATTACAGCAAAAATCACATTATATATTTTTGTTATTTGACTTGTGATAGTATTTTGATTTTCTCTTGCCATTTAGTTTGATTTTATTTGTGAAATTAGTTTACTGCTTTTGCTTGTATTTATTTTATCCGATGTTGTAAAGCCAAGCGTGCCGCACAAGCCCTGAAAAAAGAAAAGCCAAAACGTCTCGATCGCCCCCCGGTGACTGGTCCTAGTATAGGTCATAAGCCCCGCCTCCCCGTGTTATTCAACGGGACGTGAGACCAACTAAACAATTAAATTACACTTCAAATATCTTTTTTCCGAAGGTGGTTTCTGTCATTTACTGTAGTTTTTATCACGCTGATGTAAATTCAAGTGTTTGTTTTTAAAATAAGTTGGTTTTTAGTTAGTTACGTGATGCTATAAAAACGGTGGTGTAACGTCATGATTGACAGCTGTGATTGACAGGTTCTCTGAGCGAAGTAGTCGCTGAAGCACCAACAGACTTTTTTTTGGGATCTTCAGAGGACTGAGGAGATTGGAGCTTTAAATTTAATATCTAAATTTCTATAATTAATTATTTCACACCGAGAGTGAGGGGGGCGGGGCCTTGATTTCGCGGCTTTACTTCCTGCTCACGACTGCGCAGGTCTGGTCCCGAGATCGCTACTGCGCAGACTCAAGCCCCAAGATGTCAGCGCCATATCGGGACACTGGCGGCTTCACTTCTCACCAATGGAAGAGAGCGAAGGGGCGTCGTCCATATTTTTTTTATAGTCTATGCGTAAAGCACGTTGTTCAGCAGCTGCTGTTTTAATGGTGCTATATACATAAACCAAACTTGAACTCATTGACTTCCATAGTATATTTTTTTCCTTCTATGGAAGTCAATGGTACCAGAAACTGTCTGGTTACTGACATTCTTCTAAATATCTTCCTTTCTGTTCAGCAGAAGAAAGAAATTCATACAGGTTTTTAAACAACATGAGGGTGAGTATATGATGACAGAATTTTCATTTTAAAGTGGAGTATCCCTTTAATTAATTAATACCTAGTTATTGTAATTACTATGGCAAGTACATAGTACGTACAACAGGAATGTAAAATAAACTTAAAGTATTAAAATATAAATTTACTCAATTCACTCCAAAATATTTGGAAACAGAACATTTGCAACTATTAACAGTAGAAAAAAAAAAAGTCCCATGGTTATTGGTCAGGTGTAAATATTCTAAACGTGTGTGTGTGTGTGTGCGCGTGTGTGTGTGTATACATATACACAGTAGTCAACATTTGAAGTGGATCAAAAAACTTCAAAGTTGTCCAAAGACAAGAACGGGTATTGTTCAAAATTCATGTCTAACTTTGATGAAAGGTTTTAATCCACTTCAAATGTTGACTACTGTGTGTGTGTGTGTGTGTGTGTGTGTGTGTGTGTGTGTGTGTGTGTGTGTGTGTGTGTGTATATAATAAATCTGAAACCTGAAGAGGTACAAATCAGTGATGTGCAAAATACTTTGCTTAAATGTGTGGTTAGTAACAGCTACAGCAAAGCACACTAATTAAAGTGACTAAAATGATCACAAAGTAAAAAATGAAAAAGTTGTGTCATTTGAAACAGGAAGTGTTCAGTGGGACTGACCCGCTCCTTCTCCTCCTGCTCCCGCTTCTTCGCCTCAGCTTTGGCCTTCTTCTCCGACTCTTTCCTGGCTTTCTCCTCCTCTTTGAATTTCTTGATTCGCGGGTCGCAGTTGTAGGCGGTGTCTGCAACACACACACACACACACACACACACACACACACTCAGACTCAGACAGCCGCTCACAGCGAGATCTGTCGTGTCTGACCCGATGACACTCACCAACAAGAGTCCGTATCCGGTTCATCTCTTCCTTCTTCCTCTGAGCTCGAGAGGCTCGGTTCTGTTTCTCTATCCACCTTCTCTCATCTCGACTGCAGGAATACACAGACAAATAATATTAGATGGTAATTCAGCTTTTTTAAAGCTACACTGTGTAGGATTTTCTCCCATCTAGCGGTGAAATTGTTTATGACTACCAACTGAATATTACTTTCTAGCTCCTCCCATTCAGAGGGCGTTTTAACTCCTACGGTGGCCGTATTATTTCAAATCTGCCGGCAGTCGTGAGTAATCTCCCCCTCGCATTCGTCACTGTGCCACTGAGTGTCAAAACGCGGAAGGCGAAGCTTGAATTTCCAGGTATGTCCCTCTTTGTCTAATTTATTTTCAAGATGGAGGGGCAACATGGGTGCCGCCATTCGAGCGACTCGCTCGTATGTATTCTAAATGGCAGATTCTACGCTTACGAGAATACTTAATTAGTTGGTAGAAGTAATTACACATTAATGAGCACATATTTTGAAAGAACAAAGTGTTTTTTGCAAAGAATCAACTTAAATTACACAGTGTAGCTTTAAATATTACGTTTTATTTAAATTTTATTTAAAGTGACGCAGGTTTTTTAGGGTTTTAGTTGACAATAACTAGGGGTGGAAGTGGAACTCTTCTGGAATCCCACAATTCGATTCAAATCGATTCTCGATTTTGAATCAAATTTCAATTAGATACAGTATATGCATAGACTTAATCTAAAATCAAATCTATGCATATATCGAATTGAAATTTGATTCAAAATCGAGAATCGAACAGCAGAGAAATGAACAACATTGTACACCTCATCACTGCGTTAATTTAATCTAGCTCAGCGTTCATATTCGCCTCTCACACTCTTCTTTTGACTTATTAAAATGAGCGAGCATCAAGTCGACAGACATATTAATGAAATGAGATTCATCTGGATCTGGGTTGCGTTTCCCAAAAGCATCATAAGCATTAGTTGATTGGTGGTAATCGTTCAATGATCAATTTAAGCTTGCGATGCTTTGGGGAAACGCAGCTGATCTTTCTGAGTTAGAGATATATAATACGGGCCATTGCATTCTCAATATTTATTACTTTAGCCTCAGACACCGGACATGTTCATTCTCTTTTATAGGCTGGGATTGGTTTGTTACCACAGAAAACCGCTTGCACGTCTACGTTGAACTACCCTGGTAATCCAGAGTTCTCGCGAGAGCACAAGTTGAATTTGCTCAGCGAGTTACTCTGGTGTCCAGTAATGATGCTCATTAACTATGCCCCTCGATCTGAGCTGCACCAATCACATCGGGTTATCTGATATAGGCGGGTCAGAGGCGAGATGACGACAGCGCTGTGACGTCGAAGTCATTAGTAAACATTTCAAGATGGCTATGGATGAACACCAGTTGTTTGAAACGGCTTTGGCCGCTACAATGAACGAGTTAGACTAAGTTAGGCTTTTTCTCTAAAAGAGGAACAGAAGACGCCGCTCGAATCCTTCCTTTGCAAGAAGGACGTTTTTGCTGTTTTGCCGACCGGATACGGCAAGAGTCTAATCAACCAGTTAGCTCCGCTGGTATAGCTAAGTACATGGGGTTTATTGTTGTGATTGGTCGTAGTGTTATCCAATTGCGTGCAGTGAGATTTTCAAATGCATGCTTGGTGCCGCCCCTCGAGCTGGGCGAGTTTCATTAGTCGATGCCAGACCATTAATCTTTTAGAATTAGGTCTGGATTTCCAGGCTAACGTTGAACGTGGTTATGATGTAAAAACTAAAGTAGCCTGTACACGAAAGCTTGCCGTGTGTGCTCGACTAACATTATTCACGGCTATTTTCTATTTGTTAAGATATTGATATGAACTGCTGTTGTCAAGTATAAGCTTCCTCCGTTGCAAGCCTGTGCGCTCTCTAAACTATCTCCTCCTTTTAACACATTATTAAACATTTAGAAAATCGATTTTTGGAATTTGTGAATCGATTTGAACCGGTGGAAGACAGAATCACGATTCATAAGTGAATAAATTTAATAACAACCCTGTGCACTAACAATTTAACCAACAGCATATGATGACAAAATATAAGTTACCATTCAGCTTTTTCCTTTTCCTCCTCGTCTAGATATGAGAATTCCCTCCACGAGTCAAAGTTGTACCTTCAGACATGAAAGGAAAAGGTTAGTATTATTTTCCACACCTCAGGCATGAATTAGACGTCATTTTGGCTCAAAATCTATTGGTTAAATTCACATACCAAAAGGAATAGAAATTATCCACGTCTTCAAAAGAAGCTTCCATGTTTCCCAGACTCGGGCTGTGCTTTTTAAGAGACCACCTGATTGAAAGAGAAACGGCGGAGTGAATTCTGTGCACTGAATGCGTCATGTGAATGACTTCATAGTTTGTTTTTACCTCGCGTTCCTCTCAAACACCGGTGCGAACACCGCAAAAAAGTTCTCTTTGCCTTCGGCCTTGGAAGGAACCGCGTTGTCAAACAATGGATCCACGCTGTCAAACGCTCTGCGCTTCACAGGATCTGACAGGATCTCTATTGCTGCAACCAAACAACATGATCATTCAGAAAGCATCATAGAAGAGCATATCAACGATCTTAAAGAGCTCCTGTTCTGCTTTCCCCATGTTCATCTCTCTTTAGTGTGTGACGTTGCTGTTCGAGCATGTTAGAGTTCTTCTCTATATCAGTGTCAGTGTTCCTGAACTCCTGAAACGCCTCCATTGTAGTCTTGAGTTTCTTCCGGGAACGAACACGTCACAATATTCCTCATTTAAATAAGTCATGCGCAGAATAAAGGGGCGGGGCCTGGTTGAGTTAGTTAGTAGTAGGGATGGGACGGTATGAAAATGTCATATCATGATAATAGTGACCAAAATTATTGTGATTATCAATATTATCACGGTTTTGTTAAAACGAGATGAAAGTGTTCAAAAATAACTGATGCTCACGATGAAAACACTTCAACAAGTTTTATACTTGAAAATCAACAAACAACAAATAAAACGAGCAGATCTATGCACTTTTTTTAAGCAAGATTATATTCTGTGGCATTTCCTTCCTTAAAATGACCGTCGTCAATAGCAACGCATTATAACACAGCGCACGCATCACAACGCACGCGCTCTCGTTTCATTCAAATACAACTTGCCGTCTTGCGTCTCCGTTTTCGATTGTATTGAAAATGAAATCAGAGTTGATTTATTGTTTACTGAGTTTGATCATATTTCTGTGATCATGTAAGATTTAAAACATTAATCTGCCTTCCGCCATTCCTTCTCCAATAAAAACAACAACATTGCGCGCTGCGCCGGCGCCAGCCTGTTGCTGGCTGGACAGGATTTACAGTGAGTTATAAAAATCACGATAATCAAATACGGTTTTAATGATAATTCTAATTTTATTCGATAATACTAAACATCAGTGCATTTTATCGTGGTTTATAGTGAAACCGGTAATCGGTCCATCCCTAGTTAGTAGTGTGTTAAAATGGCGGTTATGGTAAGAGGCGGGACATTTCCCAAACACTTGAAGCGCCCAACCAATCACAACACACTGATCCAGCCGACCAATCAGAGCACAGTGTGCTTTTCAGAAGGAGGGGCTTCATAGAGACAGGAACTAAACAGAGCGTTACTGACAGACTGGGAAGAGAGGAGCCGCAACAAAGGAGAATATGAGGAAAATAATCAACATTCAAGCAGGAAAACCTG
Organism: Leuciscus idus; assembly: GCA_021554675.1. Classification (NCBI taxonomy): domain Eukaryota; kingdom Metazoa; phylum Chordata; class Actinopteri; order Cypriniformes; family Leuciscidae; genus Leuciscus; species Leuciscus idus. The sequence continues at coordinate 44,916,892 of CM038629.1, read as the reverse complement.
TTCTAGTAGAGAAACAACAACATCAGGACTTTGTAAAAGGGTATAATAGGTAATCTAAGGATTTTCAAACACAAACAGCATTAATTTCACTTATGATAAAGCACTGAAGTCAAACCTTTAGTTATGCAAGTGAAATAATCATTATCCCCCTCCACGATCTGCTCTCCTGCTGCTTTCCTCTTGTCCGGGTGATGTTTGAGGACCATGGCTTTATCTGAGCACAACAACAACAACAGCATGTTACTGCTAAATATCTGCATAATCTTTAGGAAAGTAGAGAGGAGAGGAATTTCACTGCAAACACAAGCACTTACGAGCAGCTTTGATCTGTTTCTGGGTCGCTTTATACCTGACGTGTGCTAGACCTAAAACAGCGTAGTGATCCTGGTTCTGTAACGACAAGAGAAGAGTGTCAAAGTTCACAGTCTCTCTCTCTCACACACACACACGCTCGCGTCTCCACACACCTTCCAGTCTTTGGGGTCCAGTGTCTTTAGCATTGGATACTCCTCCAGCTGAAGCTCCTCATCCTCCTCTTCCTCAGACAGCTCCTCCTCTTCCTCCAGCTCTTGAAACGAAGCCGACACATTTCTGCTCCTGCGCTTCAGGAACGCCTCGAACCAGCGACCCACGGGCTCGACCTGGACCTGCACTGAGGCTGAGGCGACAGAACATGCTCAGAAACTCCTCGTACAGTCACGCCGCTGCTCAGGCCATCGAGGGTCATTCATTTGTTTATTTTGAATTTCATTTTATTACATTATCCAAAGGAACAGCACAAAATACAGAACAATTACAACTTTTCCACACTAAACTTTATAATAAATGTTAAAATAATTGTATTTTTAAGATTTTTCTTTAAACATACATACACACATATATATATTTGTGTTTATGAGTATATATATATATAGATGCAAGATAGTATTTAATAAGCAGATACTGAGGAATGTTAAATAATAATGACTGAACATGTGTATATATGTGTGTGTGTATATATATATATATATATATGTGTGTGCGTATATATATATATATATATATGTGTGTGTGTGTGTGTGTGTGTGTGTGTATATATGTGTGTGTGTGTGTGTGTGTGTGTGTGTGTATGTATGAGTATGTATGTGTGCGTATATCATAGACTGTAAAAAAATAGGCATATATATATATATATATATATATATATACATATACACACATGTACACACAC